>JABASC010004845.1:0-11176 GCA_019776185.1 Plutomurus gul
CTTCAACCTACCACACTCTCCTCCTCCATTACTTGTCAGCTCTTCTGGTGACTAGTCGTAAATTTCACTTTCTCTTGTGCTTTTGTTCGACCATTACGAATGCATATGTATGCAAATATGTATGCATACTACCCGAGCTACTTACGTGTACTTTAGCTTTGTGTAAGAAATCAGAGAACACTTTTTCCCATTTAACCTTCTGTGTTGTGCTAGATACTTATTATATGTATACTATGTGTGTGTATCTACCATGTACATATGTGTAAGAACTGACGAAATATACTGATTTTATTATTTTGCTTCATTTTACTTGTACGTACTACTAGGTGTTCATTAATTCTTCGTTTCTACGTATTCGCCTATATTTAAATTGCACAGCTCCCTGGGAATTCCTTCAATTAATCTGTAAATGCGCCTGCAATCGAAGGCACTTCCAAGAATAATAACGTTATGTATTTATTAGTATTATTTACTGTTTGCACAGATACTATACCTATATATACATATAACGCCAAGTTATCTCAACCTGCGTTCTAGCTAACAATATATGAATAAATTGATAACAATATTTGCATTTGTCATCTACGAAACCGTTGAGCTGTCATTTGCATGATTAATATGCATTTTACACAAACAGTATATCAGTAAGTGCTGCGTGAACAACTTCCGATAAATTTACACACCTAAACTGTACTTATGACAAAGTTTTAGCCATGCAAACACGTGTTATCTTAAACCTAAGAGAGAGAGACGTATTCTGCTCAAGAACCAAAATCTGGAGGCTCCCAGATAATTTTTTTGTCCATCAAGTTTACAAAATAGAGAATGAAAGTATTTATTTCATATTATTACTTTTAATGGACACGTGCGTCCTACAGACATGCATTTACAATTTGTCCAACAACAATTTATATTAAAGGCTAACTTGTTCAGAGGTACCAGTTATGCATAACCTGACCTTCAAACGCAAGCTTTTTGGCACCTCTCTCAGAAATTAAAAATTGTACTTTTGACGAGTCCATACTGGTGCAGGTATTGCTCGCTGTCATCTCAAAGGTGTCTTTGTGATATGCCCATTTACCATTGCACATTGATTACACGAGTTGTCACTATGCATGATACGAATTCTCCTTTGGCTTTTTACGAATTCTCCCAAGACGAATTCATCGGATACCTATGATATAACTGGTGGTGACTGGTGACAAGCAGATAACCTGCGTAATGAGTAATGGGAGACAGTAAGCAAACCTGTTCAACCATACTCTTTAATTGTTTAATAAAAATAAATTATTTTAGTATCAATGACTTTAAAGTTTCCAATATCAAGGACTAATTTTCATGTTGCCTGCAATTATTACACAATATCAAATCGAACCAAAAGTCTTTATTATGAATAATCCGGATAGTGGAGCAGATATTTTACACAAGTAGGGCAGAAGGTGTGAACTGAATGCACTTGGGATAATTATACAAACATTATAATGATGTCGCATCTCAGTGGGACATCGTGTTGTAACATTAACCCAGTGGTAATTCCCTCTACTCTACAAGCCATTACAATTACCAGAACAGCGAATGAACTAATAAATGTCGGCGTGTAAGTACTTTAAACATACATTTAGGGCGTCGGAAGAACTGATCATTCTGACCTTACTGCCAGACAGGGGATCGCATGTACTACACAACACAGCATCAAATATTTTGTACACAATACTACTTATATATAATACCATTAACCACACTAATGCTGCGTAAGTATACACAGGAGAAATTAATTTATAGATCCATAATAATCTGTTTCGGACGGTGTGGTAGGAACTTTAAGGGCTTATAGAACTTTAGAGAGTGGGTTTCGCGTCGCTCTCGGTTGTAGATTCGGATAACCGATTCCGTCGTTTTACTTAATTCCATAATTACTTTTCTGATGTGAAACAAGCATTTGACGGGATTAAGCAAGTGGAAGGGATTCGCCTACGCAGTTATCAACATGAGATGACGCAATCAGCTCAGCAGCCTTCCAAGTTCTTATAGAACAATAATACACGCATTTATTACTTTCCCCCAACTTTCCACTCTGCCACTACCACCGTACTTAAATGCATACACTCTACAAGGTGATGTAGGATTGAACATGGATTGGTTAACAGAGTGGAAAAGTGTTGAATAATTACCCACTTAGAGATTTGATACACTAATAAGTAGAGTAAGTGATTGTCGTACTATATTCGGCATAATGAAGAACACTAGCTAAATCACAAAACAACTTTTAACAATAGAATTATCAGAATTATTAATCGATTTTGTTCGTTTTAAACCCGATTTGTAATTATATTTGTATATGTCACTAAAAAGTAGGGAATCCCTACTAGGGATTTATGTTACAATGATTTCATTTCCATTTACTGTGAATCAGTACAATAATGTATAATAATATCCAATTTCCTGGTGTGATTTGCTAACAATAAGTTATGACGGTGTCTAGAGACCGTTAATATTTTTCTGATTGGACTGCAGATTAATTTAGCATATAAATATTTAAATTAATCGAGCTTTTTGAACGTACAGGTTGTGTGGGTATCTATTTTTTTGCTTTACACAAAATTCTATACGACTAAGTGCCTTCAGCAGTGTTCTAAATGCATACAAATTGGGGTTCGTCTGTGTTTGCTTCAAATAATGTATACATTACAGGGTACAGCAGGATTCACTGATTGATTTAATTAATTTTACACGTTCCCAAGTCTTCATAGCGATCGCGATAAGACAGTGAAGATGATCGGTTAAAGCAAACATTAGTCTTTAAGAATTGTTTTATTGTTTGTGAATTTGCCGGATATTAAAACTGTGCAACAGATAGCAACGTTTACCTTAAACCTATAACCTACATAAAAGGTTATTGTACCTGCACCTGTGGTGTGGTTATTTCCTTACTGAAATATACTGAAACCGTATGTAATTTGACGGATTATTGGTACGCGAGGTAAACATGATAAATTCTTTATTTTCTTGAGATTTCAATAACAAACTGTTATTTTCTTCAGGAGTCTCCTGAAGAAAGTCTCCTATTTTGACATTTCGACTCCGTGATGCCGAATATTACACGAGTAACACATATGCACAGAAATATGCTCAAAGTTATCATTCCTAATCCGCACTATCACAAACGTTAATCTTGATCACAATAATACCGAAATTAGGTTTTGCAGAAATCTGTTGGGCTACTGGTGAAACCCTATTTTCACATTGGCTGTCCATTGCTCACCCTTTGCTTTCGTCTTAAGTTGGTGTTTATGGTGCATCAAAGCTTATTTAAATAAACATGAATATTTGCCAAACACACATAAAATGTTTGTACAAGATTAAAAATGAAAAATTTATCTTGTAACTGTTTGTATGGTGTTAGTAGTATACTACAGTACTACTATAAAGGAATTGCATGTGGTTTTCAGTGTCTTGCCTTACCCCACACGAGTATATACATTCTTGATAAAGCGTTTATGGAAAAAGCTTAAAAATGGAAAGCAGTAGCAAACAGTGATACGCAGAGTGCTTTACATCAGATAAATACAAATAAGTACTCGTTAACTGCCCATATTTCTCTAAGCGTGACAATGTGATAGGATTCTTAACTGTCCCTCAGCTATCGTCTTTCCGTGCTTCAATTGTCAATTTGAGGAACGATTGGAGTTGTTGCTGCTGTTAGATGTGGTCATTTGTGCTGTTCTTTCCACAATAAAGGGCCACGGAGACGGCTTTATTGCGTCAGAAACCGACAATAAAGGCAAACCGAAGGAAGTGGAAAGTTGTAAGCCATTCTAAAGAACAGTTTGCAATTGCGGTCTTGGGATTGGTCTGTGGACCGTTTCTTTGTCATTAGATCGGGTAACTGCTCCTCTCAAATCATGCTATCATCGCCTTCATCCTGTCATATTTGTCTCGTTCTCCTAAAATTCTTTTACACTGTTTTACGCAATATTACAGTCCACACAGTTACTAGTTATAAACATATATTTTTCGACAAAGACATCTGAGAATGACATACATAAATATATCTGAAAGGTTTGAATTACTTACATAATCAATAACAAAGCTACAAAGCTCCTTATAAAACTTGTCTCTGCTCAAATTCCAGTTGAAGAGAGACACTGAGACACGAATTCGTTTTGTGTGGATCGTAAGAAGCATAATATTATATTAAAAGATCGTATATACGGCAGTATACAAAATTATTTCGCATTCATATCTGAACAAGTTTAATTTAAAAGTTATTTTTATAATGATGACGAATTTTATTGAATCTCACACTTTGATGGATTCCTCATAATTATGTGGTGATATTCAAAAGGAATACTTACTTTGATCGTGGTTTCCTTTGGTTCATTAGGAGACTATTTGCCTGGTAAATACTTTGCACTATGAACAACAGAAACAGAAATTTCTCAAGCGTTAGTAAAGAGTAAAAAAGACCCTTGTATAGCATATTCTTAAATGCACCTGATTCTAGTCGTTTTTCTTGTAATTTGTATTTAAAGTGCTTCTGAAAATAATCGGTTCTATGGTTTAGTCGTAGTGGTAGTTGTAATTCACTAATTTAAGTTACATGGCTCGTCCTTACGTATTCATGTTCATTTTAATGCCTCACCTCGTTAAGCTAACCGTTCATTATCCTTGAGCCAGTGTAGGTTGTAGCCATTGGTGAAAGTTGTACATGTAAAATTATACATTTAAGCAGCATAACATTTTGATCACTTAATTCACCAATTTTAACAAATAAATTTTAAATTCACCATTTTAGTGAATACCACAATGACTTGAGCACAAAACATGATGCTACAACCCAATGCTGGTAGGCAGTACATAATGATACACACTAATCCCGGATTCTTTGAAGTGATTCCTTGAAGTGTGAAAGTAGAAAGGCAAATAAATAAATTCAGGCAAAACAAGATAATGAATGAGTATACGGTTAGGTAATGTAGTATGGCAAAGCTTCCAATTTTAGGATATCGGCGAACCCATTGGGATTATTTTCTGATTTGCGCGAAATTACTCAAAATGTACGTAGATAGAATTCTGAGAAGTTTGCTAAAAGTATGTGCACACAAGCATTATATAGTTGGAAATACTTTGTAAGAATTGCAATTGAGTTTAAATATATAGTACTGTATATTTAATACTTTTCAATTGGTTTTCAGGGTCATGAAACAAAGAGATTAATACAAACCCTAACCTATTTTTACATTCGTAACTGTCTGTATTGAGTAGGCTTAAAATTCGGAGAAAGAAGCACATATAATTATATGTAATGTTATTATCAATAAAAATGTATGGTGAACTCGAAATACTGTGCAAGCTAACTTATAATTAAAATAATATAATAATTATTGCTCACTGGACTACTCACAATAATAATGGTGAAATTGTGTGCTTTCGTGTACCACGACGGATCTTAGGAGATGTGTCTCTATAAGTATAGATTCCAAAAGACAGGCAGAAGTTGAAGTAGGAATGCGTGTTGGGTATACAAAATGTCGCATCTCCTTCCGCCACAAAGATGAAGGTTGAAAGCATTGTGCAGTAATGTGGGATTGTGGCGTGGCTTCTGTCTCAAAGTGAGGATGTGTATTTGTATAGTAAATTCCACGGTGAGTAAAACAGTTTGACAGTCCAACTGTTCACTCAACGAAACCCAGTGGTAGGGGTAAATGGCAAGGATGAGTAGCGATGAACTACCACACAGTGAAGTCGGCACAGTTCAATTCATCTCTCGTACCACCATGCTGCTTGTCGCTGCTTTTTATATTGTATAAATAATACAATACTGCCAGGCATAGACATCTATATACTAAAGTGCTACCAGGGAACAGAGTAGAGAGATTGTGAACAGATGAGAAACAGGATTCACATAAAAATCCACAACGAAAGACCGAGTACAACAAAACTGAAATGTACTTTCTGGTGAAGAAATGTGAAAGTCGTCCTCGGACTCTGTGCTTTAAGTAACAAATTGGCAAGATGAGATAACTAGATTTTATGGTAACTGCTAAGGCATTTCTCCTTCAACCGTCTCTCTCTCTCTTTCTTTGGCCACTAAAGTGAATTGCTATCGCACTAGTAGGCTAGACACGGAAAAAACAAAAAGCAGGATAACTCTCCTTGTTGTGTCATGCCACCCCAATGGACCTTTTGATTTTGAGAAAACACAACAGAAAGAGAAGTGTGCTCGGATTCCTAAGGATGACGAGACCGTTCGCTTTGGAAGGATAAAAAACTTACCGTAAATAAACAGGAGAGAGAGAGTGAGAAAGGAAACATAAATTGCATTTCGAATTTACGCCTTAAAGACGACTATAAATGTGCTGACCTGTTGTGTTGTGCATGCCTCCAGTCTGCCAAATACTACTCTTGTACAATAATTAATGCTGTTGTGGTGTTAGGAAGCCTAAGGCCACGGAAATTCAATTCAATTCTGTATATTGCAGATATAACAAGTCAATGACTATAACATGAGTAGAATGTTTCAATTTGTGCAACAAAAGCTCCTGTCATTCATAAAATCCGTGCATGTGAGCTGTAAACAAGGAAAGCGTGCTGTCTCGTTGAATATTGCATGAGATAAAGCTCGGCTGGGTGCAATTGTAGCAATAATCTTTGATGCATTCGTCTGACTGTGAGGAGTATTGCTGTGAGGTATTATT
Source organism: Plutomurus gul (assembly GCA_019776185.1). Lineage (NCBI taxonomy): Eukaryota > Metazoa > Arthropoda > Collembola > Entomobryomorpha > Tomoceridae > Plutomurus > Plutomurus gul. The sequence goes on from JABASC010004845.1 coordinate 6,699, forward strand.
AGATGTTTTACGCATGTAATAATAGATTGATGTGGATGGAAATAATAGAGCATTACTAAAATGTAGGAAGAATATTGCGAAATTGCGATTCAGTGCACGTAGAAAGCGGAATGCTCATTTAAAGTCGTAATAAAAAAGAAGATACAAGGAAAATATCAAGTGTCATGCGGGGAGAGAAAGTTTGCTGGAACGAGCACAGTTTTTTCGGATGACTTTGTATTCTTTTGGACACATGTGCTTGTATTTTAAGATTTGTTGGCAAATTGATTTTGTGTCCTTTGGTTACTTTCCCACATATTGGTTGAAATGTACGCTCAATGTATTCTTTCTCTCTTGCAGTATGTAATATTAAGTCAGAGAGATATTGTCTTCAGATATGAATAGACTCCATGAAAGAGATACATGCTTTGTCATTATTGTTAGAACATAAATCTTCTATCCTGTGAATTCGAACAATTTGCTGTTCTACTTTACCCACTCTTGAAATACAGAATATTAGTTTTTGTTTGCACGTAAAATCAGATTGGAATTTTATTTTCTCCTCTGAATACAACAATTGAAATTCTGTTGTTTTTATTCTTTATAAGAGAAACATTAAAAATAAGTACCTACGGTATATTTAAGCTCTGTATAGCATACGAAAGCTTGAAACTTAGATGAACCACTACGGACAGATACGTTCGATACAATTGGCTAATTTTTTGCAGAAATATTTTATCTTTTCAATATTAAATCCAAAAAATTTGTACATATATTTCCCATTTAGCTCTAGTCTAGACTTTGAACATCATTTATTTGAATGCTTATAAATCACGATTGCTTTTATATACTTTCGGCAAAAACGAATCAACGTTCATCTGCCTACAACTAATTTGTCTGGATTGTATTGTCATGTGTGAAGCAGTCGAATCCTGTGTGGGTGTAATCGTTGTCAACTCTACCGCACTTTGAGTAAATGCATTGTGATCGCGTGGCAGTGCTCACTCGAGCAGATGAAACTGACAGCTTCCAAATTTCCCAATACAAAATGTATGTACTTCCAATCTGGTGTACAGGAGAAGAATTTCATCTCTTCGTCTTTATCATATCGAATTTCGTGGCCCAACTGCCACGCACAAAATTCACAATCCTTGATGAAATAGCTTATAAAAAAGCTTTAAAAATTTGATTATTGATTTTTCTAGGAATTATTAAATTCACGTTATTTAATTTAATAAACTGCAGCAGCATCCAAGCAGTCCTATGGAATACGGAACTTCGAAGGGATTTGCAGGCCCTTTAAACTTGGCACTACAGTACGATTTTTGTTCCAATTTTGGGCAAAATACAATTGTGTTAACCAAAAAGTGACCCACTTTTCGTGTTAGATTACAGTAGTGTGCCAAGGTTTAAGACTCTACTTCCTCAAATTTTATTTTAGGGCAATCTTTGTCATTTTCAGCGCAGTTTTGTGCCAATTTTGTTCGTGAAATATAACTACAGGAACAGGGTGCGATATTTTTCAATTTTTTACGGGCACTCATGCTGGCTAAAGAAATCGTCTTCTAACATTTGCTGGAGAACAGGTTTTCCAAATTTCACGTGTATTTTAGAGTGCGCAAGTATAACATAATACGTACAGAGTACAGACAGACGTAACGGTTGTATAAACCCTCGTTCGGGTTAAAACGTATGAATCGATTGACACGTCCATTCTTAACTCTCTTAACCCATTTAAAGATTCTGTGCAAATTAAGTATTATTTATTGCCCAGTATACACAAGCGGGCTGTCCAAATCAGTAAAATACAAAGTACTTTTAGAATAGTCATCCGGTTAAATGAATAGAAAGATGCTACGGTAACTTTAAGAGGAACGCAAGTTCTAAATAATACTGAAGCACAATATCTGTTGCTAGCATCACTGCCAAAGACTTTGAGATACAAATATTTTCTAAATCCCTGTGAAAGTTCAAAAACTTTTGCATTCAGTATGCAAAACAAACATAGGTAGATCGTGCTGAACAAGGAAGCCAAGAAGAAGATGCCGTACGACCAAAACTTCATATTCGGATCGCCGTGGAATTTCGTTGCTGCAAAATTGCTGCCTACGCCGATTACCAACATGGAAATCTTGTGAAGAGGCATAATTAAGAGGAAAACGCATTCTTTGTAACGGTTATGCAAGATCTGCAGAGGTTTGTACAACTGGAGGAATTCCATGGCTTCGCATTCTCTTATTTTCACCCTGTATTCCAATAAGCTCGATTAGACAAAAAGTTATATCCTTTTAAACGTGTTGATAATATATTTATCTATCTACTTGTTCAAAATATAAACTCTTCTGCAGTATATGTATGACCTTATCATCCATTAAGTATTAAAAAAGGTAACATATGTCTCTGTGCTGCTATACGAACAATAACCTAAAAACCAAAGGGCCATTAGAAAATTATCGGACCGAGGACCCGCAGAACGATATTCCCTGTGCGGACGAATTCATTTCATTTGGAGACGTGTCAGTACAGATAAGTTTGCACGTATGTACGTATTATCGGAGAGGTAACAACTATGTGATGTCATTAAAGTTGTACTCTTGCGTGTTCGTGTGGCTCTCGTGATAATAGAAACTTCATAATGGCTACAGTGATACTATTACACCTTGCCAACACCATAATATTATTTTCATTCTACAACGATATTACATTACACCCTTTACATACATAGTTTTCCAAAATAGTACCTCCAATATTATCTGTACATGATGCAAGGCATCTGGTTGAAGTTGTAATCAATAGCATTTGCCCATGGGGGATCTAGGTTAGGGTTTTATGTGTTCAAACTGCCCCTCGAAATTTAGCTAAGCACTAGACATAATTCGATTTTTGCCAAAAACGGCAAAAAATTTCGCCTGCGGCACTTTCACTTATTGAAAATGATGAAATATTTACCTAAGATATTTTAGATATGAAGTGGAGCAGTGCAGGTAACCAATAATGAACATTGTGTTGAAGAAAAACACAATCCAATTCATGATGATCGTCAAAGTTTCCAAAGATGCACAAATTAATAGAATGATTAGACTGTCATTTGGAGGCAGCATCGAGTAAATGTAGTGAGTTCCATCCTTGAAGTTTAAGAAGATAGCGAATGATAGTACAGTAAACGCAACTGCGGCCACGATAAATCCATCCATAAACAGCTCAAGTTTAAATGATTTCAAGTTAATTTCTCCCGATTCTAAAACAAGTGTAATGAACACGTATTTTCAATTAGCCACCTGAGAAAATAATTAGTTTATTAGTTTATAATTATGTATATATATATTAATACGTAGATAGTATTGAATGAATAATGGAAACTGTTAGATAGGATAGAACGTACGATGTATAGTGGAGGAAAATCGCAAGCCTTGGTTCATACAGTTAAGAATTGCAGTTCGATTTAAACCCGTGTTGAATTGCATTACTACAACTAACATGTAGCCGACTACCCAAATAAAGTGAATTAGAGTATTAAAAATTTTAGACTCTCTCGACTTAATGCACAGATAGAACCTTATGGCAATCAGAAGAGTCTGGGAACACTGAAACACGACAAGCAAATACCAGTTTTGTACAGACCTCGAGGATTTTGAAACGTATTGGGAATTTTTTGCGCTCCATCTGTAGGGAATACAAACTGGACTCGAAATTAATTTAAGAAACTTGTTATAATTTACAATCATTTATTGTATTGTGCAAGATCACTTTTACACACATTCAACGCTATTTCCTTTGTGAATAGTCTTTACATTCAGTCTAAAATGGTGATAGACTACAGACTAGTATGAAGCTTAAATTGCTCCCTGTGACTATTTCAACGTGCGAAGATAATTTAGGGCTATCATTTATTAAGCAGTGTATCCATCAACGTTGCACTATTGTGCATAAAGCGCTGATATTGGTAATAATGTTGCAAATCAACCATAATATTGACAATGGGCAAAACCAAAACGCAATAAATAAATGCTGGTTTCCATGTTTCAAAGTTGCTGGGCTACATAAAATCGATGCAAAAGCTGATTGAAGGTTTTGCTGATTCTGTCTATCTATTTCTCATTATTATGCTCACAATAAGACACAGAGTACAGAAAGTAGACTAGTAAAAGTAGACTCTGTATGTAAAAACGGTTGAATGAGTTGACTGTGATACGGGCACCGTTGCGTTGTCGCCTACTGCATTTTAATGCAGACATCTTTCACTTCAACTTAATATATATTTCATCAAGGTGCCGACACCAATCCTGCAACGGAATTTTCAAGTCTCAATCGTGATGCTTAAGTTTTCCATACAACTAACATACGTTCACGGTGAACCATTTTTTGGGAGGATATTAAATTACATAGCGTATTACTTTCCTGGGCTTCGTGTTTAGGGATCATCCATTAATGACGTCTGCATTTTAGGGGGGGAGGGGGTCCGAGGTTTGAAGACAGGGTATACCTTATAACATTGGAGG
>JABASC010004846.1:0-11172 GCA_019776185.1 Plutomurus gul
ACATATCTATACGGTGTACATACAAATTCATACAAGGGTGAAGATGATCTTTTGTTCGCGTGCGTGACTTGACCTGATGTGAATTTGCCCTTATATCCCATAGCCCCTTATATGGCTTCAATATATAAAAGCTATATCCATATATCATTCCAGAGCTTGTAGTACGTATGTCCGTTGTTTTGTTGCTAGCCAAAAGCTCAGTGACGACGAGTACTCCTAAAAAGTAGCATAGGAAGGTAGTCATGGGCCAGCACCTAAGTAAGTGTAGTGAGCATTCTTTCCACTATTCCTCTATAGGATGGGTGTAAACGTGCAGACGCCCTACTACCACTTCTCACCGTACCTTAACATATACAGGGAAGCTACAGATAGTTTTTGAATGCTATGCTTTTTCCTCCTCCAAACTCTCTCGTCGTACTTATAAGTATATATATGAATGTGCTAGAAAAACCCGCACCTAGTCTCTCCCACTTTCCCTACTGGCTTCTGCCTACTAGTATCTGTGTGTATCTGTGCACATTACCCGTAGAACAAGACCAGCCACGAACTGCAACTAGTATACACACATACAGTAAAAGAGAATAGTGTGCTTATGCATTAGCATGCTGCCCTGCTCTATTATAAATACGTAGTAGGTAGTAGCTACTATCTGTGCATTATCTGAAGCTTAGTTCTGGATTCTCTAGTGTCTGTGTCCTTACGTACAACGTTACGTACATACGTACGGTGTAGATAATAGAAGAGAAAAGAAATCCTCCTTCGTCTCAGTTCCTTTCCCAAGCTATTCTGCCGTTTACTCTATAAGTAAAACTTTACAGAGCGTATTATACGCATTAGGGCTTTTCCCGCCTGGTTCATTCCTCGTACAGAGTCTACCCTCGCTGTTCCTTCTAAAGCTCCCGGAGTTTCTATCCCGGAGTTTCTCTCCTCACACACACACACACACACACACAAAACTCACACACAACTCACTCAGCTCGCTCTCAGTATCGTCCGCTCCGGTCTCCGGTTAGGTTCACTCTGATAACACTCTGCTCTCACCAGCTCTTTCTCTCTGAATATCGTTCACTTGATAAAAGTAGGAAAAGCAGTCTCACATTGGCCAGCCAGCCCATACGTGTTTTAACTGAAAACAGCATACACAGTGCTATATGATTATATAAAAAAAGAAAACAAGATACACACTTACTTTAGTCACTAAAGTCGACTTCCTGCATCAATATCAACCATCAAAATTGTTTACTGTTAGTAAAAACGATGCTGACAGACTGACTAGCGTGCATTTCTCGCCTCTCTGTGTGTCTGTGTTTGTGTTTGGCTGTGTCCTTGCATTGAATTTTGCATCGCCTGTCTGCAAAAGCTATAAAAGAACGTCACTTCACAACGGCCAACTCATAAAACAGCGTGTTACCCAACCAGCCGCTACAACACGGTTACTATTCCTGACAGACTTTCTCTTTGTGCTCTCTCTGTGTGTGTGTGCTCACTCGCAAACATTAAAAGGAAGGGGAAACGAAATTAAAGGAGAAAGGAGAAATACTAATAAAATATCATTCTCCTTTCTAAAGACAAGGACCAAGTGTTGTGTTGTTTTCTACATACTGTAAACTGTATGTAATATCATATAAGCACATATAACACAAGGAAAGTATAAGAAGAGAAAAGAAAGTCTCTTTCTCTCTCTCTCTCTCTAATGTGGTTTTCAACATTTGGCATCAAACAGAATTTATTCACTTGAGCCAATTTCTCTCTCTTTCTCTCACACATACTTTCTCTTCTGCTACAACTGCATCATAGACGGATGTTCTCGCCAGTGAGTAAACTTTGAGAAAAGACAACGTATCTATAGTAAAGCAGTTGGTTGAAAAAATCCCAGTCAGTTTAGTGGAGAACAGAGAGTGAGTGTTAAACTAATCCGTAGAGAATTGATGATCAAAGTGAAGAAAAGAGCTGTAATCTCCTCATTAGCTGCCATCCTGCAGAGAAAATTATTCATTCAATGTTCACATAAGCCTTTTCTTTTCTCACAGGCCACTGGAGAAGAATAACGTGTGGCTACACTAAAGCACCAGCTGACATTGATAACCAATTACCTTGCACAGACTTCTACTCTCTGTATTCACTGTGAAAGCAGTAAAGAAGGTTCTGCTGAGGAGATAAAAGGAAACAGATACCTTCTCTGCACCAAAGCAGTACAGTTGAGAATAGCTTTCACTCACAATAAGTCTTCTTAACTACTGCACTCAATTGAATAGCTAAAACTGTGACTTGCACAACATAAATTAGAGTTAACCAAGGACGAAGTGAGAGGTATAGAGAAAATCTTAACATCCTGTAGAACGGATGGAATTAAACTTTGGAGCACTTTCTATTCTGAGGATTGTATTATTGTGAGATTGTGTGTATTGTATAGTATTTAAAGCTGTCATAGGTTGTTGTTGTTTGACGGGGAGTGGGTGAAAACTTGGAAAGGTACTTAAGCCAGCATCTACTTAGCGTATGTCAAACAGTCAGCTCACGTAAACGTGGATAAGTGTTGGTGTTGGGGCTTTAAGGACATACATATTGCAGGTAGAGTTAAAGTACTGCAACCAACATCGTTTAAATAATAGAGACACAATGGGAATTGTTCAGGAACGGAAGTTTCGCTCTCACCGATAAAACCCGTCGTTTGAAATCCAGCAATAGATAAATACAAGCTACGTTGTAGGCTGAGAGAGAGGGAAAATCGGACTTGTTGTTGTTGGTGGTGGTGGTGGCTGTCGGTTGATGGTGGAGAGGTTTTCAAGAGCCTTCAAGTGTCATTTGCACAAACGTTGTCTTCTTGTAAATGCTTGACGTGAGTGTGCAAATGCTCAGATAAAACGAGTACGTAACTCTCCAACGGGGAATAACTAGTACCGCGAACTTTCTGCTGCTGCTTCTGCTGCTACGCTCTTAACAACCGGAAGATACCCAATTCCTTCTCTCTGCGAATTCACATTCGAGAGAATAAACTTTACACTGACTGAATTACTAAAGTTCACACTTTGTTCAATTACTCAAAACAACACAAGTCCACTTGCCAAAACCGGAAGGAAAGCTAAGGGGAGATTTTTTTCACACTCTCTACCCCTTCCTAATCTGAATCCTGAAATTGAACTTATAATGACTCTAAGAAGGTATGCGAAATTCTCTACTCTGACAAGTACTACTTGCATGGTATTATTTATTTATATTAAATATAATCTACATTTTGCAACCATTTGTTGTTTCTTGAATTATCACTTTAAAATTTAATATTATAATAACAGATATGATGCGTCTTCGTAAGCGTTACGTAGTAATTACGTAAACTACTATAATACATGTAATTCAATGCTCTAAGAGCTTAACATTTTTTCAGAGGTAATGTTATTGGTTACATAATGAAAATTCATTAAACAGAATCCCACTTTGAAAATATGAGTATAATTTAATATATTCGAGTTGAAATGAATAATCTTTATCAAATAATGAAAATTTTGATTAAGAAATTTTAATGGTAAATGCATATGTCTAATGTATTTATATACTGTAAGCAGGTTTTGTGTATTTACAATTTATACGTTAGTTTAATTTTTCTCTCATTAATATCCAGTACACATTCCATACCTCACTGTATTCTACAAGTAGAGTACACCTACGTGCCAACACGTATCAACCTACTGTGTAGCATTATGTGGCGAATGACTAATTACGAACTGTAATGATACTCTTTCAACAATTCAATTAAGACTGTTGGCAATCTTTCTCGGTCGCGAAAATTCGCTTAACTGCAAATAATGGCCATTTGAATAGATTAGCCCATCATTAGTGAAACAACTATCACATGTCTCTAGTTACACTGTAATGTACACACTTATCAGAACATAATACAGCGATGAATGCTTCCTATTTATTGCACTGCTTATGTATACTTATGTAAATACATAAAATAACCAGAGAGAAACAACTAGCTAATATATAAACGTAACGACTGGTGCAGTAATTCGACTATGCACTGTTCTCACTCTGTACCCATTCTCCTTTAACTTTATATTCCGATGGCAATTCCAGCTCTGCACACACATTCTCAACACCCACAGCCACATACACACAAGAGAATAAAAGCGAATGCTAAGAATAAGGAATCCACTGAAAACTATAACCTGATTGTCTTCGCTTAGATTTAGTAGCAAGTGAGTACTGATATCTAGTGCACACTTATGTACATAAATGAAAGGCCAGCATTTCACGTTGTGTCATATTTATCCAGACAATGCCATAACATTGCAGACAGAGGGAATGGAGCACCCGGCCACTCTACTAGCACTATCTATAGCAGTAGTAGACCTTAGTCTCGCCGAACAACATCATAATAAAACCTCGACGAGCAGAACTCCTTTAGAATTGCTCTGTGTACACAATGCCCGCTATTGTATATTAGACGACAATGACACACTACACTAACTAATAGAGTCATATAATTTCCAGCAGCAGAGAAGTGAGAGTCAGAGAGAGTGAGAGGCACACACAAGGAAAGGACACAGGAAAGGAATAGTAGCTTAACGACAGCACAACATAGTAATTCACTTTCTCCTCTTCCTCTTTAATGTGCTTGACTCTAGGAGTAGAGCACTTCTGGCAATACATAATAATACTATAAGTACACAACATAACATAACACCCGTGCTCGCTTCCTCGCCGTCCTCCTCCCTCTCACAGTCTGTACACACAGAGAGATATCTAAATATAATGTAATCATTTCATATATCGTTGTATTCCTATCCATGGAGCTCATATTCGTGTAATGTAAGTACTTTATGTTCGTTACGTTGCCTTTGCTGTTACTTTACTTTAGTAGGACTACTTACTTATCTCTAAGACCATAAATCAACTCCCATTATCATTCGCTGGTGTGTGTGGAGCGAGGTCTGCATGCTGCACTCATTGAAACGATACTGGTGCAGTAGCATTCGCCTATTGGTGGCTGGGCTGCATATCCTTCTGCATAAATTCATTTTCATTAACCACATCACATATCATATCCTATCGTTGTTTAATACACGACTGACAATCAAGCAAGCTTAGCTTAAGGAGGGGGTGCAACTGCACATCATTAGCTACGTTGTAATAACAGCCTTATGTATTTATATGTACGTATAGGCTGGAAGTTGGAAAAGTTCCTCGTCATCACTTTTTTGGCTACATGCGTGCAATACTTAGTAGAAAGTGCCGTGAACTTATGGAATGTTATAATTACGGTGAGAATGACATGCACAATTTGTCTAAAAATTACTGCCAGCCATTCATGGTAATAAGGCATTGAAATTGTAATGAAGTATTGCATGGGGGATGATTTAGGTACGGTGCGTAGGTATCGGGCAACACGATTTTATGTACAAACTACATTAGAAGAGCAATAAAAATTCTCAATGTAGTTTACTGACTATTTCTGCTGTCCAGAGCAGATATGATTTACAGTTGGAGCGGAGCACCGTACGCGGTTCACTTCACTTTCCCATATTGCACCACGTTACATACATAGAACAACTAGTAGTTAGTTACTACATAGCAGCAGTACACATAATTGTAGACTAACGATGTACATACTACATATTGCATAAGAATGTACTCTGCTCGCTAACAACAGTCTACTATATGTAGTACGATGTGATGTCGAGCAAATGTAAATAATAGTAATTAATGTTGGGAGGACTAATGAAGGCAAGCTGGGCTGAATCGATTTCAGTTGTTGGATTTCATATGCATAGTTGTTGGAGGCAAGTCAAGTCACTAGTTTCACTTCTCACTTTGTGTATACAAAAGACGATGGGTATTCATTACACATTATTTGCGGCGACCTACTGGAATTACCTGTTAGGAATTCCGTTTGAAAGGCAAGCCTTTCTTTTCAAAGTTAATTCTGTTGTTCGACGATAAACGAACTAGAGATAAATATGTTTATATTTTCCAGTTTTTCTGTTTGTACTGGTTCGTTGTGCATATTCGTAGAATGTGCACGGATGAATTCCTAATGCTCACTTATCTATTATCTGTTAGAGTTACCTAGTTCTGGAAACTTAGCAGCGTAAACTGTGCACCAAGTCAAAACAAAGGAGTTTTGCGAACACTAATTGTATTTGCTGAAACTCAGGGTAATACTATATATGTATACTATAGTTATAGTGACTAGAGATAAAATTGCATTTGGACGACCAGATAGAAAATATAGCACGAGTCCATTAGAACAATTTACTTTGTGTGTGGGTTTGAATTACATTTGTTTTTAAGTTTTCACTTACAATTACTAGATGAAGGGAAAAGAAGGAATGTTAATGGACTGACATTATTATCATTGCTCAGTCTAGTAAACTATCTATACAGTGGAATATGTACACTCCATGTTAGACAATGACAATTATATCATGAGTTTTCTCTCTTATTATTACTTTCTAACAAGAATCAAGAAGTAAATATTTAATTGCATTTCTACTTTATTTGTTTAATATGTGTTCTTTATTGAGAAACCTATTTAATCTGTAATTATTACCAAGTATGTATAATCATAGAGTTTTTATTTTAGCTTGTCGTCGTGTGGGTTCCCACCATAACAATATAAAAACTATTCGCCTATCTGTACCTAAATAAATATAGTAAGTTGTTACATGGTACATATAGATAAGTGCACTGCACTAGTTTTACTAACTAGAGAATTCTTCTAGCAGCAAAGTTACTAAAACTAAATTCTGCCTATGAGAATGTTTGTAGTACGTACTACTTGTAGTTTTCTTTCTGTGGATGTTTTGTTGTTTGTTCTGGCCTGGTTTGTGTAGTTAGTAGGTTACTAGCTAGCTATCACACGGTACATTGTTATGAGTAGATGTTCTCCACTGTTGTAAGCGCTTTCCTTTATGCTCTCTAAATGGAGTTAATTACTTGACGTGACTGGGTTGAGATCTCTGTCTCTCTTTCTCTCCATTCAGCAAACGTATAAAACAACTAAGCCATACATTGTCTGAGTTTCTAAAGGTAAATCCATTCTTACAAAGAGAAAACAAGTGTCTAGGTAGCCCACAGTGCTTTAAGGTACATACAATGGTAAAATATGTTTAATACATGGTAGTTGCCCGCTTAGAGGTACATTTTCGCAAGGCTGCTTACAGTGGGTGGAGTCAACGTATGTGCAGGGATATGTTCTGTGTGTGCAAATACTTTGTAGCATTTTGTAAGTAGTGGTGGCTAATGCGGACGTGAACGTTTTCTCCCCCAAAAACAAGGCCAAGTTTGACGAAAGTAGCTTAGCTGTGAATTTTATGTTGTTGAACACAAGAGATAATAAGTAATGCATAGTTTTGGGCATACAGAAGGTGGCTATCCGGCAATAAATGCAACGTAATAACTTTTGAGTGTAGTAGTGGAAGGGAGTGAAGGGACTGGTAGTAACCGTAACGTAGCTACTTTAGTGACTACCATCACTGTAGCTTTTTCTTATTAAGGTGGAGCCGCAAAGCCCATTTCAGAATGCACAACAACACGTAAACTAGTAAGTAGCAAGGAGAAGAAAGAGAGTCGTTGAGCCTGGCTTCCGTTTATTTTTGGAGAACATTTCATTTCTTTGTGTAATTTTAACCCACATTTACGTGGGTAATAGTAAGATAAGCACTCTCCGTACTCTGTGCACTGGTTTCCCTCTTATAGACACAAATACTACATAGTAAGTACCTATATACGTGGGCTATACATTTCGTCGTTGCACAAAGTGTGTGAACTTTTTTCTGCAAGTATCTTGAAAATTTCACTCGTGTAGTGGCAGCAGCATGCGAGAAAGGAGAAAGATAAGCAGAACGTAGGTGTAGACGCTACTACATACCAATGTGGAGTAAGTAACGTGTAGTACACACAACGTATGGGAAAAACGTAGCTCAACCGATTCGGTTGCATAGCAGCTTGACTTTGAGTTCACTTAAATGCAATCTTTCTTTCTATCTAATGCATAGAATAAGCAAGTTCCAATTGTGACTGTCTTGAATTCTCCCAACTATTTCCTACCCTGGGCACGATCTAATCTAAACTGAACAGAAGAAGTGAACGGGAATCTAACGAGAAATTGTGGAGTAAAAGTCGACAATATAATACTGCCAGTATATAAATAGGTAACTTATATACACTGGTGACTTGACTATATATATTTACTATATAGTAGTACATAGATGCGACTCACTTGACTTGACTATGGGAAAAAGAAGGACACCAGGGAGATGTAGAAACAAAACTTATTTGTTCTGACGGTCTCTTTTTTGCATTTGTTTCGCTTCATGTGACACGATGACCTACTTTAGAAGCCCATATTGTACGTTCTATCGCCAACGGAGCTTCTAATTGCCCGAAATGTTCTGAGAATTTTTCCCCCACGTAGTTCTATGACAATTGGCGTATTTGCATGCCAGCCTTATGGAAATAAGCGATAGAAAAATAAGGGCGCAGAGACACTATCTAATATAGTGAGTGTATGAGAAGGAGGAGGAGGTGCACCTGGAAAACATGTCTATTCATGTAGAAATTGCAATCACGGATGTCGCCATGGAATTCCTTTTCTTCGTTGCAGATACACACAGAGCACAGAGAGAAAGAAAGAAAGAGTCGCGCGCGAGCAAAGTGAAGTCATCTGCGATTACACTCAACGAGCTAGTCAATACGTACTAAAGATAAAGACGAAGCCATAGACATTAGACATAAGGGGAAACAGAAGCAGTTTACAGATCGTAGATATCAGTTACGCAATGAGAATAGATAGTAGATTCTGAAGACACAGAGAGACTCTCTGACTAGCAGCCAAAGCAGACTTGGTACTTTCTCTTCTTCTTCTTCTTCTTCGTCTCCTACTAACTACACGTACATACATACATTGTGTGTACAGAGCTTCTAACACGGTAGCAAGTGTAGAAGAAGTAGTCAAGATAAGTTAGCTAAAAGGTTATACTTTTATATTGAGACTAGATCGTTTCCGCGCCACTATTACTACTTACATTACGTTGCAACACATCACAGTCTGATAGAAAAGAGTGAGTGGGTGAGTGAGTGAGTGAGTGAGTAGTAGTCGAGTTGGTTTTCTGCAAACGGAGTCTCTCCTCTCTCTCTCTGTGTTCATCATTGCCTGGCTCTTCTTCTCTTTGGTTGTGTTGGCGGGGCTGTTAGAGCCATCGCTCCTCCACTATAGCTACACACTACTGTATTTATATAGGTAGCTGCAGTGCAGCATAGGCGAGTAGCAGTAGTTCTGTAGGAAGTAAGCAGTATCCGTAGCTGTGCAGTCAGTTAACGTTAGCGTAATGAAATGAAGCCAAACCGAGTCGAATGAAGAAGGCAAGCCAAAGGCACATGGGAAGAATAAGGAAGGAATTCCGAAATGAGATGATTGAGGGAAATGAATGTTCTGTTGATTTTTTGCGCGTCTTGTCTACTTCGTCTTCCTTTCCTCGCCCGAGCTGAGTTGACTGGAGCTGAGCTTTACTTTATTGCCTCCGCTTGTGTCAGAGAAAAACATTACCCACTGTAAGTACTAGTAGTCAGTATGAACACAGTCTCCGTGTCAGTATAGTCATATAGAGCACTTCCTACTCTGTGTGTACCTTTATATACCTACATACAGTGTTTAGTAATGTGTGCGATGCACTGCTACATTGAAGGGGATGTAATGCTGGCTAGTAGCTATACTTATTGTTAGTTACAAGGGTAAAACTGTAAACGTCTTCGTTAAAGTATCTCACAGTGTGGTTGTGGTAGTAAGTAAGTTAGTAATATTATCTGAGCTGGTTCTTCTACCTCTGGTAGTATACTATTTACGTGTTCTACTATAACAGATTGCATTATAACACGTTATATTGCATTCCAATAGGACGGCACGAAAGCCAGCCCTACCCATCAACTCTCTGCCACCAATTCCGGAGAAAGCGAATCTAACAAAATAAGATTTCGAGATTTATTGACTTGGCTCCGTTTCTGCATTCTGCTGTTCTCTCGCACTCTCTGAGTCTGTCTGTACGCTTCGTAGGGCTACAAATACTGCGAAATAACATTAACATTCAAAATTCATTCGATTTACGTCTGTATTTTGATGCTAATTTGTTCTCTGCGTGCCCGCACCCAACAACATTAACATGTTATGCTGTCCGTCCATTAGGAAAGCAGGTCAAACCCGTTGCCCACACTAAAGTACTGATAGATAGAATATTTCCAGGGAATTTTGTTGGCACATTATTTTATAAATAAATAATTATAATGGAGATTATTTGTTTTTTGGTGGATTTTGTGCTGCATTTGCAGTTTTTCCCACAGACACGGAATAGATGGTGAATTGGCACTTAACTTTACTGCATCCCTTTTCACATATATTTTGTATGCATGCATGGGAAGTACAGAAATAGGATATATTGATTGTTGTCTACCTTGAACTGCTGCTCTCTATGGTTCTGTACATTACAAATCAATAAACAATAAATTAGTCGATAAATTCCCCGGTACTTTTCCAATGTCTAGAATTTAAATAATTGAAACTTGATACTTGGTTTTTGATTCTTTATGGTGCATATGCGTGTTTGTACAGAACTGCCCCATTGCAATTTTGAAAAAGAGTCATTCCCCTTCACATGACTGTCAAAGAGGAAATAAAAGTAAAAATAACAGAGCATTAACCGGGGAGGTCATGCAAGGAAAGCAAAGCATACGAATGACAGTATGTGACAGGGGTCGAATATTTATACACGGTAGCATTATTGACGAGACAGCGGCTATGTTCCCCAAAGAAACAACAGACTGCTGTGGAATAATTTACAAACAGTTATTTGCAATTACTTGCAGTCGTGTACAGGTGCCCCTGCCCACTTCTATATAACAAGATGATAGTAGTGCTCGTTTAAGTCTCTGAATTTTTTATCATAAGCTAAGAAAGCGAAGGACTGCTAATAAAACGAAAGCAAGAGTAGAACAATGCACGCTACCAATAACTGCATAGGTACAGTGTTGGTTTAGTAGGACGACGCAGCGGTATACATATTGGTAAACTTGCAACATAATACGGTCAGACTCCGTTTCGGAATGACTAGCTTCCAAGTGAGCTTTCCCTGACATTTATTTTTACTATGGGAAAAGTAAGTCACACGAGAGTTAATG
>JABASC010004847.1:0-11168 GCA_019776185.1 Plutomurus gul
TCTCTTTGGCCTTTTCCTGCGTCGTTGTTCAGACCTCTAAATGATTTATTTAGGAGAAACAACAAAGTTTCAAACAGTTTGGTTCAAGGGAAGCGCACACCGTGTCTCCCCACCACCGCTACTACATACAAGGCAATGTATATGTGATATGTGATCCTGAGAAATGGACATGCCATTGATTGCACTGTCTGTGGTGGAGCAGGCATTTTGTCTAAATACCAGCTGACATTAGAGCTTGGAAGTTTGGCCAGCTGAGAGCATCGGGAGGAGAAAGTTGCTCGCAGTCACAAATAACGAGACTAAGGTGAAATTGAGGCTCATGTCCGTCTTGGAGTTGAGAAGAAAATCCTATCTTTTCTTTGTGAACCGTTTCTGAAGGTGGGCCAACTAAATAAACTAAATTTAAACAACTGTAACTGGGAGAAAGGCGAGCCAGAGAGCCAGTCGGCCAGCTTGTCTCCAGTGTAAACGGAGACATTGAGCCACTGCACAGGCACACACAAGATGGATGGTGAAGAAAAACAGTGGAGAAAAGTCCGACGATCTTGACTATTGTAAATTACGTTGGCGGTCCACACAGCTTTCAACACAACTGGTTTATTGCCGTCGTTGATATCTATAGAGAAACACCTTAGTCACTTGTGCACAGCACAAATTCATAGCCCAGTCATTATTTATACACACAGAAGGTTATGGTGGCCACGGTATATAGCAGCGGACACTGCAGCCACTACCTACCAGCGCATCATAGCCTCATATTAGCAGCCTAGTCCACGCTCATCCTGCGCTAAACTCTGAAGACGAAGAAACCAAACCATTCATAATATGACCATGATTATGTACGGTTAGATGTACAAGTGACTATATAGTTCTCAAAGGGAAAGGAAAACAACCGACAGAATTCTACTACTCGTACTAACTAAATACTACACAGCTACATAGCAGTTCGTGTATGTAGTCTGCCCTATGAATTCCTAGATTTGGACTTACTGGGAGCAGAGAAAAGTAAACTTATAGTTTATGTGTGTGTAGTCATAGGATAAGTAGTCGTGGTGGTAGTCGTCCTACTCGTACTCTCTTCTTCAGTCTGCCCGCAGCTGGTCAATTCCCATGGAGGAAAGACCGACTTTGAGCATTTCTCAAACACTTTGAATTTTGCTCACAGTTTTCCTCCTCTGATACGCTTTGTATATATATACCCGTACTATATATATATACACACACAGGGAGATACATTTTAGAGCATATCACATCACATCAACTCCTTTTACTACCATTGCTCTGTCGAGTCTCGTCTCGTCCACCGTTCTCTCTCCGTCTACTCTCTATCTGTCTGTATGTAGGAAGTAGGAACTAAGCTAATGCAAGTAAGCTAACCTTAGCTGACTTGAGTTTCCCTTACTTTTGGCTCCTGCACACTTCTCTCTCAATGCAATCCATTAAAGTACAGCAAGAAAGGAAGAATGTCTACGTATGTTGTAGGTACATATTAAAATATAGTCCCTTCTACTACTAGTACTAGTACCACTCTCTCTCTCGCTCTTCTATACACAGACAGACTTGGCTTACTTGGGATCCTCTAGCTCTGCAACTTATGCTAGAGTCTATTACACAGCGTATTCTATAAGCAGAGAATTGTACACACGCCACGACCACCACCACCGCCACCACTGCAGTGTATACCAATTCTGCTTCTTCAACTTTCTTCACTCGGCCTCAACTGCAACCATTGCATTGAGACTGTAATAATGCATAGATAGATATATACATACTACCCATGGCATGTGTATGTACACTTTCAACTATTTCCAGTGATGCTCTCTCTCTCTCTCTCTCTCTCTATGCTAACTATATATCGGATATGGCCTCCCTTCTTCTTCTGACACTTTTGGTCTTCCTTCCAGCTGCGAAAATTCTTACGTTACGTTACGTACGATGGAAAATGTAAGTACAATAGTACTTCACCATTAGTCTCACACACTCTTGCCACAACTGGCACTTTTACCATTCAACTACTGCATCGTGGCCATACAAGTATATTGTCTGCATCATATGTTTGTGCTATATTATAAGAGCAGAATTTATTCTATATTTATAGGTTGTGTGTAGTATTGGTGGTAGTGGCTGAGTGAGTCAGGTTCATATTTCATCAAGTACACAACCCATTCTTTATTATTTTGCCTGCAAAGTGATACTTTCACTTTTCAAAGTTGCGTCCACTCCAGAACTGGGCAACAGACACTTCTGAATCAGGTTCACAATTAAAACAATTTTCTACGACAATATGCTTAGCTGTAAAAAAAATTAAAGCATATCAGATAAATGAGAGACTACAAAAATTGCAATTTTTAAACGTGGAAAGGGCACGACTGAAACATTAAGGAGAATGATTGGGACAATGTAATGGTGCACACGACAAGGAAACAAACCAAGTAAGAGACAGGCTTGAAATCCAGCTGCCAAACAATAGAAAATATTACTGATTGTGAGCACTCCATTTATCAACTGGATTTATCCTCTGTGAGTGAGTAAGTATGTCTCTGTATCTCAGCCGTAGGAACAACAAACGGCTTCCTGCACGCCTTTACTTTCTGTGTGTCTGTCCATTTCTAGCATATTTCATGCACACATACAGAACTCCATTGTGCATTGGTAGAAGATAGAGCAGTCGAAGAAAATACATAAATTCCATCAGCACATGCACGCGTTTTTATCATTCTAGTGCATACTTATAGAAGAAACTGTGCACATACTTGTTGTGAGATAGAATTGCAGATAGGAACCTTAGAGGCAATAAATTGTCAGAAACCTACAGCCTCCTACAGGTCAACCATTTCGTACGTGCAGTCAGTAAACAGCACAAGTCGTACTTACAAAACACAGGGTAACGGCAAAGTGTAGCAAATAGTAAATAATACCTAGGAGTCAATAGTGCCTATTGTTTTCTTATAATGGCAGTAGCATTAGAAATGAGAAGGCGAGCTAGTGGAATACTAACTAAGAATATTTACTAAGAAGGCAGCATGAGGATGTGCACGACAGTACAAACAGAAGTATCAAAGTGGTGGTGGTGGTGTTATTGTTGTGTTGTGTGTTGACAGGTAAGCAGATAAGGTACGGTGCGGTGAAGAAATATCCTGGGAACTGCCATACCATGCATACCAGACGTACGGCCAAGTCATGTCATGCCATGCTGTGGGTACACACGCTGCTTCTATAGCTACTGCTCTACCTCCTTAATATATGAATACACCACCATTGTACATAGGCTGAACCTCTAACTAATCCTTTTCTCCCAGTTTGTGGAATAGTACAAGTAAATACAAGTGGGAGAACAAAGCAGCTCGTCATTCAGTTCAACTGAAGCCAAAGTCGTGAAGATGTCTGTGTAAAAGAGATGCTAATGCCTGGGCATGCAGAAATGGATTTATTGCTGCAAGCACAAATACGGACTCGAATGATGAGTCGGGAGAAATGGGGAAAAATTCAGCTGACGATTGCAACCTATGTCCTTACTGCAGAGTTATTCTTAACAAATATCAAACCATGCAATAAATATATATATTGTCGGCTATTCTGTTGACTGAGTGCTTTTTTACAAAGTGTGTACAAAAATTGTACAAAGCACAATCTGCACAATTTTCATGCCAACCTTAGGGAAGCCTGTGTATTATCTGATTCAGATGGTAAAATTAATGACTTTCGCATAGATTACGCTGCGAATCAATTTCAAAGGTGTTCAATGTACTAATTGAAGGTACCTGAGTTGTTTTTGCCGAAAGTGGCTAAATGATGATGATGGTGTGGATGGTGGCCGTGGTTGTTTAAGTGGGCGGCGTGATGGTGTGACACGAAGGCGGATGGGAAGTGATGCAAAGTACTTGGGTCAAGAAAAGAAGGCACAGGGAGATCTTCAAGAGTTAAACAATGTCTGTCCGTGTCCGATGCGACTCGGTGTCCATTGTGGTTCGTGGAATTATTGTTCGTATTGTTCGTTGCACTTTTTCCAGTGGCGTTTGCGGTGGAGACGGGCGTTGAAGAGGGGGAGGATGCGGACAACGTCATAGAAGGGACCTCTCGTCCAGGCACCACGGGGCTATTGGACAAGGCGGGCGAATTGGAGGTGGAGGAGTGCTCGTGATTCTGTTGTTGGTGCTGTTGGTGGTGGTGGGCAGCTGCGGACAGGGCGACAGTGGCCGCGGCCGACAAACTGGAAAAAGCTGCTGCGGCAGCGATGTGGTGATGATGGTGTAAATGGTTGAGGTGATGGTGGTGATGGTTGTAGAAGTGGTGAGGGTGGGGAGGCGGGGGTGGGGCGGGCGGTGACACCGAAGAAGTCGAGGAAGAACTTGCCGAAGAGTGGTTAAGGTTGTTACTGTTGCCGTTGCTGCTGTAATTGTAGCAATGTGGTGGCACGCTGGAGCTATGAGCATGGTAGTGAGTGTTGATCTGTGCGGTTGTCAGGTGGCCATGTGTGGAAGAGCTCAATGGCATATAGTTCATAGTGGGCTACTCCCGCTTAGCACCAGTAGTAGCTGTGACACCTGAATGAATCCTGAGAAGAAGATTTCAAATGGCTCCGATGTCTCATTCAAAGCCTTGACACACTTTTGTGGTGAGAGACCAGCGGGAAACAGTGCTGTCATTGAATAGGAACTTCCTTCCGGACAAATTATGATTTTTGAAACGAATTCTTTTGATTCTGCCACAATTCTTGTCATTCCCGGTGTGCAGAACTTTGGAGCTAGTTGCAATGTTTAGCCGTGCAGGAACGACTTTGAAGATTTCTCTTGAACAGAATTGACAGCACGGATTCCATGATTAATCCATTGATATTGCTGTGGTTTTTATTAAAATGGAATAAGATGGAAGCTGAAGCTCACTTTTCTAGTAATCGCACTCGATTGGCACAGTGATCTAAGAAAAGGTTAGAAATTTCACCTTGTTCTCTATAGATGCTGCGGATGAGATGTAGCGTGGTGAGTGCATTTCTGTTTATATGTTGGTCAGCGTGACAATCACAATGTCTCAGGAGCCAACACCATTGTTTTCATGTCAACATTTATGAATAATTAAGTATATGGCAACATTTGATGACACAGTAAACTTTACGCTGACTAAAAGAATACCTTTTGCTCGATCTACACTGTGCCCTATAGGAACACTCACTTTCTGTTTCAGCGAATTGTCAACATTCTAGTTCGCATAACTTAAATTGAAATGGCAATGTACTCTCTAATTTTGCAAACAGTTCCACTAAGAACAATATTCAATTATAAATGACAGTTAGTTATGTCTGTGACGTGTTCCTTGCTAGTGAAAAGAACTGCACAATAAACGATAATTATTTGCAAAATTCGACGTCTTTTACTGTCAAGAACTCACTTTCGGAATTTTAGCACACAATTTAGCACTTAACTGTTCTAGTGCATTTTTGATTGCAGGAACTGACGATGAGTGCACAAAGTTATCGATTCAATTTTAAATTAAAGTTGTATTGTATGAACTTAATAGTGTTGATAAGAAAATCCGTAAAAAAAGAAATATCTCACTGTTCACAGAAACA
The DNA here is from genome assembly GCA_019776185.1 of Plutomurus gul. NCBI lineage: Eukaryota > Metazoa > Arthropoda > Collembola > Entomobryomorpha > Tomoceridae > Plutomurus > Plutomurus gul. Next base: position 5,567 of record JABASC010004847.1, read on the forward strand.
CTGAAGAAAGTGCATACTGTTAGTGCCAAGGAGCATTTTTGATGTAAATGCGAAATTCTGAATTAGTGAATATAAAACTTAGTTATAAACACAGCTGGAAGCATTGGGGAAAGAGTGTCAACTTTGAAGATGAACAAGGCAAAAAGGAAGAGTGCTGTAAACACGATGAGACTTGATGTCATACTGTTGCTTTAGAAATAGGCAGTGAAAGGCAGAATGTAAATACACACGGAGAGAGAGAAAGAGAGATGTAAGGGGCCTTGCTAAGCAGGTGAAACAGAGTAGAAGCCCTGGCTCCTATGTATCCTCACATGAAGCCTCTTCTCTCTGTGCACATGAGAAAAGTCCCTGCGAGCGTTTCAAAGCCCGAAAGTTTATCCACAGTTTCGGCTGCAAACTGGATCCTAAATGTACCAAGTGACCGAGTGCAAGTTAATACAGAAGAGGCGGAATGAGCATGCATGTAAGCCAGTACTTTGCCACAATGATTGCTCCTTTGTATGCGTGTACACTACGGGCACTGGTATCTCCAACAATAAAATGGATACCTCTAGCAAAAAGACATTCAAAGTAAATACAGAGCAAAATAATGCATGTGCATTCATAGAAGCGAAAGTCCGAGAGTCCCAATGCTTAACTATACAGGAATAGAGGGTTAAGACAGGACGTCATCACGTCAAGTGCCATGGTACTGCCTGTAACCCAACGTAGGACAGTTGTAATGAAATATTAGAAGATAGTAGTGCCATTTATGTGTGTGTGTGTGTGTGTGTGTGTGGGCAGAAGTAGTAGAGTGGGTTGACTGGGAATGGAAAGGTTGAGTGTATTTACTCTAGTCCAGTTTGATTTCCACGTTGTAGATTGCCATGCCCTCGTCTTACAATCCAATGCAATTGGCTTGGTTGGCTTTCCACTATTTTACGCATTACATACACCTACAGGAAAGGAAAGTTTCGGCAACGAAAGCCTTGTAAGTACAGAAAGGATGGAATTGAACTGAACAAAAGGCATGGCATGGCACGGTACTGCATTGCACATGACATTTCGGAGTCATTGGGAGGAAACTTAGCCGGATTCGGTCTTTTGGCTCCAAGGCGCAATCCAACCAAACCCAACCTCAAAACCCCTCACCAACTCATCGCAACTGTTTTTTTCCAACAAGTTTTTAATGTCCTCCTTCGTTGTTCATCGTCAAGATCAAATACTCTATGAGATGTATCACACTCCCGTAAAGCGTACACGCGGCAGTAAGTCTACAGTCACAAATGGAAAGACTGAATTTTGAGGAATTATCTCTTTGAGCATTAGTGAAGAGGATCTTTATACGGACCAGAAATAAAAGTATTGACGGTGTATTGGGGAAGGTGAAGAAATTGTAGAGTACACACCTGTGCTTATTTTCATCTCAAGTAAAACGATGGAGGAACATTTCAATGAATATATGAACATATAAATATACTGATTGGATAAATAGCATTTATTCTGTAGTTGCATTGACAAATGCTGCAAACAAGCCATGTATCCACATGGAGACTGCAAAAACTAGTAGAGCGAACAAACTAACTAAGTAGTGGTTTCTGTTGGAAATTGGTCTGTAGGGCTTTGTTTGTTCATCTGCCACTCAGCCATCCTTTGTAATCCAATTCCATACAATCCTGTCTTAACAACATTCATCCCTCCCAGAATTTTAGCATAAAATAGCATTGAATTGATTTTTAATCCTTTTCTCGCTTAGACGCTTTAAAAAGAACCAATTTTATGATTTTTGCATTTCATGGATTAGTTTCAGATGTTAGCATATTCTGTGTTCTATTGAACCTTTATTCTAGTGAGACATTTGCAATGCAAGTACGTTTCCTGAGATTAGATCTATACATTTTAACTCTAGTGTACACATCAACGCGCGTATAAATTCTCTGATATTCAAGCAGTCCGTTCATACAATAGGAATTCTCTACTTGCACTATAAAATCTGAATGGAGGCCTGAACGTCGTGTGTGTTCGCTCTGCTCATTGAATCTCCTTTATTATCAATTTACTTATATCATCAAAACACAATCATCGGGAATTATTTATATAGCATAAGTATATATGGGATTACAACACTAAAACATGGCAATACACTACATATGAGTTTATAGAAACTGATGATAGCAGAGCTGCTCAGAATGTTAGCAGGTGCTACCTCGTAATATAAGCACATTTTTAGTTGTAGAATTTTATCTTGGTCCTCGTGCACTTGTCCTATCTCTGTGTCCGATTTCGCATATTTACATTAATTCCACATTTGTGTCAGTGCCGCTCACTTTTACACCGTTAAATGTTGCACACAGAGAAGCAAATTGCAGTAGACGGTGGACCTTTATATGTCTGCACTGGCCCACAAGATGAACATTGGCGGTTATGACTAAAAGTGAAAGAGTGCTGTGCAGTGATAATTCGTCATGTGGTAATGGCATGGTGTGCTGCTAATTCTCAGCAAGTTGAAGATCACTCGGAATGAATGGGTGGTGAGCAAAGGATTTGTGGAGACGAGAGCGATGCATTTGAAGAGATGCAAACTGAAGAGTTCCAGTTCTCTTTCATTTCACAATTCGAGAGGAATATCCAAAGGATTAGCCATACAAGTGTTATAGTATATTGCATCCTTGAAATGAATTCGAATCGAAAAATACAAGGGTACACCCACTATAAAACATTCGGCTAGGGGTACGTACTTACTCGTATAGATCTTGAGTGCAGGGAGATTGTTGGAAGCTGGATGCAATGTGTTAGTACATATGAATCAAGGAGCACTTGCACAAATACCTCTGTTTAGTATACGAGATGCGATTCACTGGGCACTGTAGTAAAAGTAAAGTATAAATTTTCTACTATAAATTGGAGGTTTGTCGCTAGCAACAGTAGCAACACACATAAAAGCTCATCAATCTATATGTCCACACCGGGACACAGTCCCTCTCTCTCTATTATTGTAGCTGCTGCACTGCATTTCGAGTAGACTGAATATTATGCATCCCCCTCCGCATTTATCAAAACATTACGTTGCAACTACTACTACTGCATATAAACAACGAGTATAGAATTTGATACAAGCGCGACCGTACATACTCATCATTGTCATCATCAGCTGTGCTCATCCATCTATAAAATATAATATGACCTCACAATCGGCGACTCATCGACACTCCACTGAAACTTTCCTTTGCGCTCAGACACCACTGCTTTTCATAAAACCCCATTCACCTCACCAAATCTATTAAATTCTTACCTAAGGCAATTAAATATGGATTCTCTAATAACTATGTCACAGGTGCACACTAAAGGGTGATGCGAAACATGTCACATGAACTTACAGAAAAATACGTGTCCATCGATTCATCCATTAACATTTCAACTTGTACGAGTTCACTATTAAAATAATAATGACGATATTTAGATCATGTTTCGAGTAAATTGACAATTAACTTGTACACGTATGTCAGTTCTTGCTTTCCTTATAGAGCATGATGTAAAAAACAGTATACGCTTGGTTTACTCAAAATTTATATCCCCTTTTCTAGATATTTTACGAATGAATTAAGGAAACTTTGTAAACACTGAAAATGCCATTTATCAAAATGAACATAGTAAACATCTCAATGTTTCAATTTAGAATCATCTTTTGCGAACTTTTGAAATTCGACAGTTTTGTTATCACAGTGTTTACATATGAAGTTTAAAATAATATTATTACGTCCATTACTTAATTCTGGATACATCGTGCTTGACGCAGGAAAGCTTTTATGCAGTGCTCTAGTATATATTACATTGGGAAGTATGAATAAACACATTAATAATTTTTTCCTTGAATCTCATGGAGAACATTAAATCGAGATAAATGGATTAACAGAGTAAAAACGAATGCAAAAATAAATATCATATTAAATTTTGCAAGATGTTTAGGTGGACTGTAACTAATTGTAAGTGTAGTGGGATATATGATTGTGTTTGTTGGTGGAATATAGATTGGTGCAAGTTGGTAGATTGAAGCACGTAGGTAAATTACAGAGGAGAGCAGAATGAGGAGATAAATATATGGAGAGCAATGCCAAACAGAATAGGAGTAATAGGAGTGGAAAATAAAAGAGGCGGAATGAGCGAAAGAGGAAAGAGTGAGCGAGTCTATCATTCTCTATTTACAGTGCTCTTAATTATCAGCAACACCTGGACTACGCGGGTATTTTCCCACACTTCTATCTCCCCTGACATGGAATCGAGATCTGGCCGAATAGACTCACACTGTCTACCCACACTTCTGCACAGAGAATATCCAGTCGTACGGCATAAGTTACCATGTAGCTCCATCATATCTCTACCCTATATAAATATATATGGAAGGCGAAGGAACGGTGATGAACACAGCAAGCCAACTACTTTCTCACTTTTACTTTTGCTCTCCCTCTATGCACTACTTTCTGCTATTGATGTATGTACACCAGCTTCGATGCTATACTTATATATATATATATTTATATATATGTCCTTTATTCCTATTATTGTCGTCGAAGCTTTGCACAGAACTTGACTGCTTCCTCCACTGCAGGCACACATGCAGCAATGTATCTGTATCACACACACTGTCACATATATATTATACGGATGGGACAGCTACGCTCTTATTTATGTTCACTTCCGTGGACACCTTATAAAATTACAATTCTGCAAAAGATTTACGCTCTCACATCAGCTACTAATTCTATTTCAGCTATTTAATAAGCATAGCGCCAGGATCTGATTTGCTAACCTGAGCTAACTTCATATTTAAACACTGCCAATTGGATTACCGAAAATGTTAAGTACATTAGTCGTTGTTACCTTTCCATGCAAGTACATTGGGAAATTACATTAGTTTTTTTACACGAATTTGTGATTTTGGAAATGTGCTGTGCACATTCCTATTGTGCATTAGGTTTTAAAAACAGAAATCGAGGTAAATTAAATACTACCGACTGAATGCAATAATAAATAACTGCTTTTTCTTTCTCTTCAACTTCTTTTACACTTAAAAGCACAATAAAAGAAACTATCATTTATACATAGAATTATATGCACATTGGACAAAGTTGGACAATGGACGAGACCTACACACCTATAATTTTAAATGCTGCTGCCAAAGCAATTAAGGGTATTTATGTCCATACAATTTGTGAGTTTCCTATATCATCCATTTGACATGCTGAAGGTGGCAACCCATTATGAAAATTTATTGGTCATTATTCTTATCAGTAATCTACAATTGCTATTGTTCGCACTGGAAAATCTTACATGTCCTGCCACTGTATTACACTTTTATTTCTATGTGTGCACAGTAAAAGCTTATTGGAAAATTTGAAGCCAGCTATTCACATTGTTTCTGTTGGAATGCAACTTATTGAGCTAAAGCTGTTGACAGCCAAGGCACACTCAGGTTCTCACTGCTTATATATATTTAGGCTTCTTAAATGATCGACTTTCGTTTAATTCAAATACGCATGTGTTCGTCCCCTCACGCTCAGAGGTGTGATTTTCTTATCAGTAAATAAGTATAAGCTATTATTATATTGAAGGAGCTGATGATGTT
>JABASC010004848.1:0-11166 GCA_019776185.1 Plutomurus gul
ACGTACGGCAGCGCTGCATTGGTTTTTCTACCTGGGACTTAAGATAGGATTAAAATTAGAAGGGTCTTTCTCGGAAACAAAAGGCATAGAACAATAGAATCAGTCGACCTTTTTAAGGTTTATACGTAACTATACCCGTCCATCTGGACACCAGAAACGACATGCTTTGTAGACGCTTGACTCACGAGACTTTTTGCTCGCATTCGCGCCAATAAAGGGCGAAAGGGGGCTGACTCTTTTCCTACGAAGGAATATAAATAGTGAATACCCCCTAAAAGTTTGAAGCGCATTCAAATTAAATTTTTGAAATTATTGCAGAATAACTTATTTTCAAATTTATTAGCACGCTGGGTATTGCACAGCAGTTCAGTACATATTAAAGTTGTGGCAGCAGGTTGTTCTAATTTCAGTTTTAGAGAAATATTCTAGTAGGCAGCGGCTGCTGTGCAACCTATAAATACATATTTATATTAAAAGAAAATATTTGAAATGCTTTGTAGAAATGTTTGATTGCAATAGTGGTATACGTTTATGAAACCTTACAGTAGTAGAAAGTACGATGTATATTTTGTATGTGTACAAGTATAGGATGTGCTATTGTGCTGAACCTTCATTAGCTTTTATGTATGAACTATGTATTGATTGACGTCATTCATTATGCAAGAGCTACTAGCATTCTAGACTGTAGTGGTGAAAGCATTAGTAGAGAAGAAGAAAACAATATATTTATATGTATATCAGCTGACAGTGTACATCAGAAGGCTGTTTTTAAAAGATGATTTGTGTCTTTTCCGTAGCCTGCTGGCTGTGTATTGATGCGCAGAGCAGCAAGCATTAATTTACGTGTTTGCCGTTTGGTTGGTTGGTCCGTAGTTCCAAAAGTACCAGCAGTAGGCTTTGCTTGCTTAGTTAGTGAAATCAAGACGGCCGTACACGTACTACACCACACACACACAACACAGCATACAGGTAGCAACAAAACAGGAAGGGCCTTCTATAGCAAGTAAACTTGCAGGAGCATATAATCGTCCCGGATCGTCCTTCCTCACGTTTTTCAATAAAATCAGATAAAAAATGCACACTGCAAAAGGAAGGGGGGAGGGTGACGTGGAAATCCACTGTTATGGAATGACGCAAGTGCTCACATGCATACATATACACTGCTGACTAACAATAAGTGTTATAGTATGTAGCATAGGAGTGAGCGAGTGAGCAAATATCTTGGAAAGAACGGGGAAAATGTTGGTAAACAGTCGTCGAAGGAGAAAGTACAAATTTCAACGTATATTCAGGAGAATTGGCGTTGGTTGTTTGTCATTTGTGTACGGAGAATTTTCCCTGCGTTATTTACGGTGTGGTGCTATGCTCCATGCTGGTCGTGGGTTCCCCTGTAGAGAGTGAGGACTTTTCTCAAAATTGACTTTCTCCTGGTGTCATGTCATGTCATGCCACTCTTGCTTAGCAGCACCCCGGCGTCGCCCCATTCAAATTGCTGGGCCAGAACAGCAATATAATCATCTTCGCAGCCAGACAGGATTCATTGACAGATAGACACTTCAATTCACATATTACTATTACATACCTTGTACGTGCATATTACGTATGCATACGGAATGGGAATTCCAGCCGCAACAACATTGATGACAAAATAATCATTTCTATTTCGATGACGTGCACACTACCAGACTAGACCACTACTCTACTTATTCAGACGTATATTGTACGATGATAAGGGGGAAGGGTAAAAATAGGCATTTGCGAGAACGACTTTGAAGGAGGGGCTGTCTAGAGAAATATAACTTATGAATTGGGTTTGGGCTTTTGCGGGAAGCTCTCGACGAACACGACTTGTCGTTTCTCAGGCGTGTTATTAACATTTGATTAAGGAGTCCATGCATAGTTTCTCTAATTTTTTGAGCTGTGTAACATATTTTCTAAGTTGCTGAAAACTATGCATAAGGTATCCGTGCAAATAAATACATCTTTCAAGGAATTTACTGACAGTACATTATATATAAATATTATAGAAATGGTTTTAAAAATATAAAAAGTACACTTCGATAAAACATAAACCACGCCCAACTCAAAATCTTGTACAATAAGAAGCTACTAGACTTTTTTGCATTCGTAGAAGAAATGCTCTGTGAATACTAATTTCAGTTCACTTTTCTTGAATACAAATTTCTATTCAAAAGTGTATGAAAGGAAATGCCTACTGATGTGTGTGTGTGTCTGTATCCTACATAATTAATATAGTGCGGCACGGTAATAAAGGTGTATTTTTTCATTGTGTGCAACAAGAATAAAGGGACGAGTGAGTAGGCATCGACAATTTATACACAAGTTGTGCAGCAGAAGCTATTGGTTGGGGTGCAATTGGGGATGCTGTTACTTTTTTAATTTTAATGTCAGGGCAAGGTCACCGTAAGAATCGATACAATTTGTCGAAGACAATCAGCAGCTGCATTGCACATTTTAAGGCAGGACAATGAAAGTTATTTCTGAATGTCTTCCAACTTACTGTGTTCTCTATGTAGTACATGGGTGGAACGCTTCTATGTAATGTGTGCACCAGGTCATTATTATGTATATTAATAAAAATTGTGGCATAACCAGGGTTTTCTGGTTTTTCTGCTGCCACATTTCATAATTTCATATCTTTTCACCTTGGGCGTTAAATAAACACCTACTTATGAATCATTACGAGTATTAAATAGTAGCAAGGGTCATTTCTGATATTACTAGTTTTTTTACGAAAAAGATAATCAAACGACCTTCTTCAGAATATTTTGCTTAATCTTTCTAATGAGATTTACAGTTATCAGTAAGCTCGTGTTCCAGTGTTTAATAATTTACCAATTCGAGCAACTTTGATTCTGCAATCAATGTATACACTTATTGCAACTATAAAATTTAAAAAACTACAGTTAAAGTCGTTTGTGACAATATTATCCTTTTTCATGTTTAAAATGTATACCTGCAATAAAATTGTCATTCTAATAGGTAATTATAGGAGCCTAGTTTAGAATACATGCTTATTTTTATAATTTTGGACAAATGTAATGAAAAATTATAAATAGCAAATTAACAAGCTAGAAAAAGTTTCACTGGGAATTCTACTTTACATTAATTACATTCCACTGGGATGGGAAAAAGGACTGAAATTTTTCGTCAAGTTTATTTGCGCAGAATAATAATAAATATTACCTATAAATAATAAAATGCACGTGCACAATGACCGATTTTTCTTAACTCCCCTTTGCACATGCAAATGATAAAATATGCGTATTTGTATGCCCTTGTATTAAACTGATACAAACATGCTACTGTAGAGTGCAAAACTTTCCTTCAAAGCCAGAGAGTAGTAATCCTGAATATTTAAAGAATAATTTTGACTTAAGCATTCAAGTGAATTCGTCTCCTGGGTCTGGCGATTACGGTGAGAGGCTCATGTCACTTTCCCAAAGCATTCATTCTTAAGCAGATAGACTCGCATCAAATCAAAAGTCAACCTCAAACAGTTCTCTCCCTGCTTCACGACCACAACAACACAGTCACTACATCTCATTCATTTCTCCTCTCTTTCTCTCTTCACTATCTGATATACACAAAATGACGTTTTCACACGGCGCGCACACTTCAACGTCTGCAGCGAAAACACTGCTTTATCATTACAAGCTTTATCTTATATGCAGATACAGCCAGACGCTTCAATGAATGAAGCGACGGATGGACTACTTAGACAGAGTTGATTTGGTTTGATTCGATTGCTGCTGCTGGCCAATTTATCGCTTACAGAGCAAAATGTCGCTTCTAGTGGCTGTATGTATGTAGTAGTACTTAATTGTGTTGTTTGCTCTCATTCAGATAGACACAGAGTGTGCACTTGTATTCATGTGTACCCAACACCAAGTTATGTTTTATGCACACGGACGAGAGAGAGACTGCAGTCCTTCGTTTGTCACACAGAGAAAACAGTTACACACTGCGAGGAAATACATTACAGTTCGTTTAAAGGAAAATTACGTACTGTAAATTCTGTGAAGCAGACAAAACAAGTTTGCCGGAAACACTCGGTCCAACCACGCCAACAAATCACACAGAGACGAGAAAACTTTTCAGAACTAAAGTGGAGTAACAAATCTGTGCGAGATACGATCTCAGAAAGCGCATCACTAACTACACCGAATGTACTAATACGCCACTGTCTAGGAATAGCAGCAGCATTTCACTGAGACAGATTAAAAAATAACGCAGTGAATCTGATGATCAAATCTTCCGCCTCATTCTTATACTAGCATTAATATAGTAAATATATATAAATATATACTTTACAAGTGGTAGACTTTAGGGGAATGCTAAAAATGCTAATCAATTAAGCAAATTGACATGTTGTGTACGGTAAATATTTTAATGGTGAATTCTAGTCACGTTGCACACTTTACGGAAGCAACGACGACCAGTCTTATCTATAAATACATAAAAAGTATATGTATGTTGTATCCTCCCATGCAAGGTTCGTGCTTACAAATAGTGGTTATGGAGTCTACAGCTGCGGGGGAGGAAACAAATTGACAGTATCACGTTTATACTAAAATAATAATATGTACAATGCAGTATGTTTGCAGGACGTGGGTAGTTGTTGGCATTGCATATCTGGGAAAGTTATCATTATTGTAATATGCATAATCTCAACAATTCAAATCTAACCAGGGTTTAAGGTGGTGGAAAATGAAAATTGGGAATTCCCACTTTCCCCACTGGATGGGAAATAACAAATGGGGAAATGGGAAAATTCACTGTGAATTTCCCCATTTCCCATTGGGAAATTGGGAAAAAACCCTGATTTTAAAGCTCACGGAATGGATAGAATTTCCCAAACCGAAATATTTTGCTGGCTGCTATTACATTACCAATTAATAATGTAATGGCCGCCTTGTTATTTACTAACTAATGTTTTCTATGTTCCCCCTCTGCAGCAAATTTAATAATAAAGCTCATTTGTAGCTTAAATTTTGCACTAAAGAAATTCGTACATAAATCCCTAAAGTACATTGAGACAATGGAGAATCCGTATAATCATAAATGGCACAAATAATTAACAAAGACAATCTCAAATCAACACAGGAAAAACAGTGGTAAAAGAAATCCGTTATTAGAAGAAACAGGGGAAAATGTAAAGTTTTACCACATTGAATGAAATTAGCAGTATGCGAATGTGGCCATTCAGAATCAGACTTTCTCTCGTTAATAGTCCGAATGGGGATTTACTTGCCACAACTCAACTCAACACATTTTCCTCGGCTGAAACGGTAAGTAAATCATAAAGGACAATCTGCGATAAGTAATAATGTCGGCAATTAAAATAAAGTTGCGATTGTATCAAGAACTTTGCTGGTGTGTTCGTTGAAACGAGAAAAGAGAATTAGTGGCTTGATCCAAACACAACACACACACATACATACACAGAGTACAGAGAGTCCTCATCGTAAATCGTTTTGGCTGCTAAAACTAACAGATGCAAAGCTGGGCTGACTGGCTTTGCGAATGCGGGCGGAGAGAGACTTCTTTATGACTACTAACTTCTGCCGATCACTCACATCACAATTAAATAAGTAAGTTGAAACGCACAATTAAATTCTCCTTAAGGGAATACGATTTGATTTTCCACGATGCTACACAGATAGCGCATAATAATATCATTATTAAATGGCCCGGCCTCTAATAGTCAACCCGTTATTAGTTTAATCTCCTTCCCTTTATTTATAGCACACACAAATTCCCATTTAGCTCCAGAGACTCTGTGGCCACGTATGTTTTTAATGCCACTTTACTGCACACCGACTTCAGGGTTTAAAGTGGGAAAATGAAACACGGAAATTCCCATTGTTAGTCACTGGGAAATTACGATGTAGCAAATAGTAATGAGCAAGAAAATGGGAAAATTACAGAGAATTCTAACTTTTTCTCTGCGGGAAAAAGGGAAATACTAAATTATTACCAAGAAGCTGAAAAATAGCCAAAAAAATGGGAAATTCACTGGTAATTCCAACTTTCCCACATCCCACTGGGAAATGATCTGAGGTGGTAGAATTTCAAGCCCTGATGCACAAATACTGTGTGTAATTAAAATTTAAGCTATAATCTCCCTCTGGAAGCAGTTTATTAACAGCGAAAGAAAGGCGGTAGCAGCCACTTGGATCTCTTTAATAAACTGTTAGATGATTGTAATTGCGCGAGTAGGAAAGTTTAATAACCCTGTATAGCACAGAGAGAAAGAGAGATTTTGGCTAACATAAATGCTGTGGTAAATGGTGCTGCTGCTCTGTTAGGATCTGTTAGACGTCAATATGACGCGTCTCCCGGAATGTGGCTTCAAAGGTGAGGGAATCCCCGGGAAGCAGTTGACATGACAAATCGTCTGGTAGTCTTGTGAAAAGAGAACTCTCTGTTAATCATTCTGATTATTCCGATCGTGTGAATCACATAGTAGTAGCCATTAATTGTGGTCCTGGGTGGTGTCCTCCCCCAACCAAAAAACCTTCAGCACCGTGCATATCATTCCTCTCCACATTTCTGCGTGAACAGCAGCTTTCTCTTTTCCCCCACTATCTTTAGTAAATAGAGAATCTGTGCGCGTACTAAAATATTTTTACTACTTTTGAACCTAATACATATATACTAATACAAACAGTTGTAATGCGAAAAATATGAAATGCGTTGCTATCTGTTCTTCACGTGCTCACTCATTCAATCTTTGAAATGTATGGGAAGTACACTTACCATGAATCAGGAGGCCAATGCATATTTCTTTCACTCGTCAGAACTCGAAGCCAGGCTCATTCTGATATTTGTCACTTGTTGTTGCTGTTGTCTTATTTTATTTTTTCCAGCAGATGAATTATTTTTACTAGTGCAGATTGTTGTTGGTAATGCTAATATTAGAAGAAGACAAGGCCGTGATATCTCCTCGATTCCTATTCTCTCTCCAATAACACAAGCACAATCACTACTCCAGTCACCACCAGTTCTTCCCTCACGACAATCAATGGACTCCAGCAGTCTCTGTGGTGCTTGTAAATTACATGACATTACTTTCCCAGTCACTGCGCGTCAATGTATAACAAGCCATCAGCATAATCGAATCACAATGAGAACACTTTCACGTTTCAAAGTATTTTTCCTTTGCAGAACTAGATTACGAGAAATTGAAGTCGAAAAATTTGTAAATGACAAAAGAGGAAAAGGAATGTGTATATATAATGAATATAGTCACACTCAATATATAAATATGTACATATATATAATCTAATGCAAGCGTAGATTACGAAAGCACCAGAGAAAGTTCTCTGGAAGGCGAATGAGATTGAAGTAGACTAAATCTCACGACTGCTAACATAAGAGTAATGCTGTGTAAGGTAGTAGGGTAACACGTGTTTTCAACTTTCACTGCACGACGACTGAAGGACGGTCACGATGAATGGAGAAGGACAGATACAGGTCATCAATTGCTGAAGAAGCTGTGGGCGGGGAGTAGCAGTGATAGTGAGAGAAGAAGAAGAAATACCTGTGAATCTTGTCATCTTTCGAATGGATAACACGACGAGCATGACAACGACGCTCTCTAATCACTCACATCACTCGTCGCACCACACTCTCTTCTGGCAACTCACTCGTGGCCACACGTACGCCTGCCTTCTCTCTCTCTCTCTTCAATTATTAAACAGGAACTTTACACAGTCCCCGCGAACACTGAACCACAGTTGTAGTAAAAGTATTTGACATAAAATTGCTTTTCTTCTTCACATCCAATGCAATATGTAATATCCGTCTTGTAGAAGTCGTCGTCGTCGTAGTCGTCGTCGTGACACAAAAGGAGTACTTTCTCTACAAGTTGTGTAATCATATATTAAATATAAATCACATCTGTGTCAACTTCCAATTCAATCCCAAAGAAGATGATGCACACTTCAAATCTCTCCCTTGCTTTATGTGTCTTTCTACTAATCTGAATCTCCAAACAACGTGACCCGCACTTTTTTAACTCAACATACAGACTTACAAATGTAAACGGACTTTACAACACTTTCCTCTGACCACAAAATAAAATTTCCATATTTTCTCCTCAAATCCTAGAAATTCAAGTTTTTTTAGTTAAATTTTAAAATAATTCAGTAGACGCTTGACACTTTCTTGCTCCTCCTCACACACAATGACAATAATGAGCACACAGCACAAGTCGTGGAGCACTTTTGTTGGACACACAGATCGACTGCTGTGCTGTACATGAACTAGTACGTTTGAGCAGTGGACACTGTGTATATATCTTGCAATTAAAGAGAGCTGAAGACTGTTGCGTGTCTGTCCCTGTGTGTAGTATGAATGTGTGTAATATTTTTTTCAAAAAGTGAGTCGAGCCTCTGAGTGCCTGCCACACACAGAGTCAGATGTGATGTGAGCAGAATGTGAGCTCTAACAGATCCTATAAAGTAGTGGAAGCATGGAACTGTATAATAATGAAAGGAAAATGAATGTTATGTGCTGTTCTGCGGGAGACTGCCCGTGTGTGTGTGTCTCTCTCTCTCTGTGCTCTATCGTATAGTCTGCTATGCTGCTGGTGGTGGTAGTGGTGGAGGGAGTGAGGCAAGACAAGACAGCCAACTCGAGCAAAAGCAGCAACTGAAAACAAAGTGAACAAGAAGTTAAGGTAACCTACGGAAAGCAGAGCACAGTGTATAGTAAAGAGTGTACACAGGGATACGGAGAGAGAGAGAGAGAGAGCGAGGAGTAAGGCGACGGGTCATAATTGGGGGAAAATCCGAATGTCGGAGAATTTTCGTGTGCGCAGGCTGCTCCGAAAAATTTGCACAGCTCCGTCCGTCCGTCTCTCTCTTTTCTAGTGCACACACGGGCACAAAGCATAGAACTAGAGCTGAGCAAAGTAAAAGTGAGTGAGTGTGCCTCGGGGAGCGGCGTTCCCAGTTCCAGTCTCTCTCTATCTCTGGCTTGCTCCGGCTCTCTCCTCCATTCTCTATCTACTTATTTTTCTGGCTTGTCTGGCTTGGCTTGAGTTGAGTCTAACTCGAATCTTCTGTCTGCATGTCGGGAATCAAGCGACAGAACAAACTCTTAAACTCAAACTTAAGCTTCTTCCTTATATTAGTATACTACTTACACACGAAGCGATATCCGTGTGTACCAATATATGTTTTATGTATGTGTATATATGCTTACAGCGTCTAACACACTTTCTACGACTGCTTCTACACATAAATACATAGCTCGTGCTTACACTTTTGCATCTGTACTATTTATTCTCTGCTTTCAGCTCATACCTCTCTCCTCCTCGTATGCACATACACACACAGCACACTGTATGTATCTCTGTTTCAAGTTCCAATCCATACTGTATCATTACAGCAGCAGCAGTAGAGAGAATAAGAAGGATGGAGATGGATGGTCTACTCTGCTCAAGTCAGATGCATAGGTATTTTAATGCCTATCTGGAGAAAACCCATCTAGTTCTGTTGGGAAGGTGATTACCTACAGTTATATCAATCCCTACACGCTATTCTCTGTGGTAGTAGACTTGGAAGGATCGGAGAATTTTACTACTTTTTCTACTGCTGCAACCTACACATAACCAGTCTCTGGCTCTATCTGTTGTGTGTACGAGAGAGGTGAGATGAATGTGTCTCAGATCTGTTCGAGATTCTTCTTGGTCCGCTGCACACTTAAATTACACATGCAAAAAGTAAATAGGAAACTGGCCGTTGGAAAAAGAACAGGAAACTATGAAGGACCTTTAGCAAATACAAAAGCGGCGTCTTTTTATATTTCTTCTGTGGGTATTAAAGTGCACACGAGTCTAGTTCGATATTCCATTGCATTGTCAAAATTGTGTGAGTATCAAACGCAAATAGAGGCAGGATTAAATGTAATTGTGCTTCCAATGAGTAAATGGATTCTGTATCAACATTTCAGGGCACCGATCGTTATTTTACTAACAATCTTGTTTGGAGGCATTTTCGGTGCTATTGTGAATACTATTGGTCTTAAAACAAATTTAGTTCGTTGTCACTTATTTGAATTTGTATTGCACGTGCATTTTCAATTATTTAAAGTAATATAGTAAGACTAAGAATACATGAAATATTTTACGAGTGTACATTAGCATGATTTCAAACCGTCCAAACTTTTAAATGGGTCACATCAACTTCATATTTATATATAATATATATAAAAATTTGCGTTAGTAAAATTTTGTTTTCAGGATAACCAATTAGGATGATGGCTACACAGGAGATGCATGAGTTTGCCTATTAATACTTTATACAAAGTTGGTTGATGGATGGCTGTGCACTGATGCTGCTGCATAATAAATATCTAGTAAATATGTATGTGCGGCTCACGCTAGAGTAAAATTTTTCGCCGAGTCTACTTACAAACAACGTATTCATGTAAGGTTTTTCTGTTCATGTACATAGAATACTTGTATACATGGATCAGAAAGAAAAAAGGAAAAATCAGTAAAGAAAATACAACAGAAGAAGAGAGAGACTGTAAAAGTGCAGTAAGGAGATTGAACTTTAGACCGAAAGGAAAATTTTGTGGTAGTCTCGTTGGAGGTAACCGAAGGAGTAAGATCCGAGAACACAAACAAGTGCTGCTTTACGAACTTTACTTAATCTCCGATGTCATTCCTCCGGGGGTTACTCTCTGTTACAACTAACTTCCCAAGCCTCTAACAAAACAACAACGGGAATTTATTTTAAATTACTTCAATATCACTTTCATTGCATTATGCAATCCTTATAAGTTTCTATTACATACGATAGCTGATTAACGATTACCGATAGAAAATGTGCCAAGTGAAATTGGGTCAAATGTAGAGCTAGTTGGTGCAATCGTCTCACTCGATAAATAGAGCCAAACGTATTAAAGGTCCATTTACGCTTCAATATTTCGATTCATAAATAATAACACAAACACATTTCACTAGATTAGAATATTGTTTATTATACATATATAATGGCTGTCCTCAGAAATGGCTTATTGCTGGGTTTGGTAACAAAATTTGCTAGATTAAGCTCACTAGCCAAGGGAATTTGTCTGAACGCATTATGCTAACAAAATTGCTTGTTATTTAGCGTGAATCCTCTTTTG
>JABASC010004849.1:0-11164 GCA_019776185.1 Plutomurus gul
AGGATGTATCTGACTTCAACAGGGAAATGATCACCGTACATCTGATGAACTTTCTGTATGGCAGGACTCGGTAAATTCTGGACTTTGGCCCAAAGCGCCATTATTAATTAAATTTGGTTAAAATCAGCACCTTTGTATCACGATTGAATTCAAATGATTAATGGGAATTGAACTTAATTCATGTCTTGTCCCTGTTGTGTCAACTAGATAAAAATCCTCTCCCGTGTTTTCTATATAAACTACGACCACTATTTGAATATAAATTTCGGCTACTGTTTACTATAAATATATCTTTGGTTTTTGGTGACAAACATTGACAGTATAAACGCAGGCAACTGTACTATTGGTTATTTATTATAGTTATTGACAAATGAAATTGAAACCTCGATGAATATGTACGTCTTAGCTTTCAACTCAACACTCAACAGTAGTGCTTCTTCTTACGAATTGCCTGCCAACTTGGTTGGTAACAGAGAATGAAAGAGAGAAGAGTGAAAGAATAGTTAGTTCTCGGAAAGCACCTACGCTACTTCGATAAGCAGAATTTAGTCATCATGATCAAGGTTTCGTACGTTTCACCTATTAATTCCGATTCCGGTGGAATAAATTGAAATTAAATAGAATCATTGGAATTTATGGAATCAAATGGAATTAATTATATTTCAATGATATTCACCATAGTTAGTCAATTTTATTATTAAGTCAGCATGATTAAGCATTACAAAATTTACTTTTTCACAGTTCTGATTGAACCTTTAAAAATTCATCGGGAAGGTTAAAGTTTCTTTTAGCGAAAACAGCATAAAAGCTAGATTTTATGGTGTTACTGTACAAAAAATGTTTTCGGGTTTATTTCTAAAAGTTTTGTATTTAATTCCACAAAAATTACAAATTCCAATAAATTCCTCCCGGGTTAATTCCACTAATTACTAAATAATATTGAGAAATAAAGCATTAGAAACCCTGGTCATGATTACATTATCGACTTTTCGCTTTTCCTGGTAATACGTTTCTAGCTAATACTGTATCCTCCTAATGTTTAGGTCCACGCATAGTGTACTCTTTAGAAAATTAAAGAGACCACAGGGTTAGAGGAACGGGTTTCTTTCCTACAATCCTATTGGCTACGAGAATTCACGCTGTTTACACCACGGCAGATGTCGGTAGGTCATTCTATTTCTAAGTAGGATAACGATAAACATTGCACAGGTGAAGTGAAGTCACGTCAAAGTAAACTATTCACTGTCTCTCTCGGGCATCTGAGTTTGATCATAAAAATTTGCTAATCAAATGTGATAAAATTTTTGCTAAAAAATGTCACTGACTAGTCATAACAATGGTAATAATAATAGATCGAGGGTTATCCTTGAGACGCAATTGGAATTCATCGCCAACCTTTTCTCATGCTGCCATCACCAACAGGTTCGTGTACAATTATTTATTTGCGGATTGTTTATACCTTTATGGTATATGGTTTTTGTCTATTGCAAATTTTGCTTAGCTTGAATAAATGCGAAATAGGTATTCATATCCAGGCGAGACAATAATTTGATAAACAGACAATACCAATTTGTATTATTGAAGGTTGCCAGAAGAAGCAGCCATAATGTCAACCTGTATGTATATTGCATGAATTAAAACTTGGCATGGTTAAAAATTTATATTTTGTTCTAGTTAATATAACGGATTTGAAGCTTTTAGCTTAGCACTATCATTGTGATGTGGTGTCGTGGTGTGAAGGTGTGCTAATTAAAATGCAACCCAAATATAATTTCAAACCATCAATTTGTATACTTTTATGCAAGGCAAAAAGTAATCCTTCCCTCCCAGATTCCTCTTTAATTGTCAGAAAAATTCTCGGATTTTGATTTCCTCTCATTAATTATCACTTCTATCCGTTTAAATGACATGTACCCAATCATCACAGAATTCGTGTTTACTACTGCTAATTGTAAGTGCTAAGTATCAACAGTAGCCCACAGTATGTGGTGAGGAAAGGAATTAAAATAAATTTCATAATGAACCTGAGAACGTGGGTTGAGAATGAGATGGCTTCGGGTGCAGACGCCCCTTTGGCAAATCCGTGATCCCAATTTGGGCTGTTGAGAGTTGAGGGGCAGTCAAAGTTTCAAAATCAAGTCAAATGTACACTCATATCTCATAAACGCCTGTGACGATCTCTTCGGATTTGGAGAGGACAAGCAAACGGCTACCCCTATTTTTCAAAATCTTCAAAATTTTATACTCACACTTCAAATTAGTTCAAAATTACAGATTTTAATATTGGATTTGGTTTGGACAAATCTTTAAAAGTATGTGGGTGTCCTATTCAAACTTTTTACGCATAAGGTAAATATCCGTAATTCAGACGACAGACGAGTATGATTGTATTTTGGGAAAATTCAATATGTTAGATACCCCCCAAACTGGGGCAACCGTTACGGTCATAAGTGTGAGCTGTCCTATTCAAACTTGTTATGTACACATGATGCAAAGATACACATATCCTTACATTACGCTGATATTAAGTTGATTACGGCGATTATGTTGATATTTAAATTTTTTCTCATATGTTTTAGTTCAGATTTTATTTTTCATAATTGAAAAATATTGGGGTCACGCACGATGCGTAATGCTTTGCCAAACTCTACACCGTAGCCATCTGACTTGAAAATCTCGACACAAAAACTTCGAAGGAAATTCGTTATAGTTTCTTTGGTGTCTGGTCTAAGTCATGTGGTAAAACTACACGTTAGTAACGTTAGTGTAGTAATTATTGTAGCATAGATTATTTGTCGTTTATTTGTCCACTGAAAGCACGAATGCCAACTGCCAAGTATTCGTTCAATGCACATAAAATGGTATAACTAATACTAACGTTAGTGTATCTTTTTCATGTAGAATTCGTCTGCCAGGCCAAAGTTACAAAATCGTCGTCGTGGAGGACGCCTAACACATCTGGACATAGGTTTGCCTACAGATTTCCGCCATACATGGTAATTTAAGCATATGTACTACAATTTGATAAATCATTAATAAATTATAAATAATAATCATTTTGTAATTACGTACGACTTACATGATGTATTTTTTCCAGCCACCTAGGAGCATCAAATGATAGTAAAGTCGACACCAACCTAGAGTTACATATGATGAGCAAGGGAGACATACATTTCAGTAATCAGCATTCCAGCGATTTTTAATCTACCACATATATATTTTTATACGTTCAATGTTATTTATTGTTGTTATTTTATATTTTTAATTTTTGTTACTGTTAATTTATTTGTATGTAAAGTGTAATACTGACAAAACATAACCGAAATCGATTTGATTTGATCGTAAAAATAAATGTGACCCGGTTCGAATACTCACAATACAAAAATATCCATGGAGCGTGCGACGATTTAACATTGTAAAGATGCGAATCGATACCGTTTGGATTGGAAGGAAAAAGTGTTACACTCAAACATGTGAACTTCATATTGTGAAGGGTTGAAGAGCCAGACAGAGTACAAAGTTAATTACAAAAGCTGGCAGTTAGCTTCAAGAGTTGAAGATTATTTATTGCAGAATCGCCGATGCATAATTTCATTTAAACCAGTCAAATTGTCAATTCATTGCAAAAACTACGTTACCATAGAAATCGTACAAATGGCGCTATTAGATGGCCGTCTCTCATTCTTTTGCTATATTATGTTCATGAACTCGCAGCAACGGTCTATAAATATTTGCGCACGTAAAAGTGGAAGAAAGAGGTTGCGGCTGCACGACTGCAACTCTACAAAGACTCAAACAGCATATGCCCAACGACGGCGGGCCCAACTCCATTCTATCTCTACGAAACGAATTGGCCCATACTAAAAGCAAGCAGCAGCAGAATAGCAAGAACGAAGATGTTCGCTCACTGCATTGCACTGCACTGCATGGCACTCTGGCACTGGGACTAGGACTCGACTAGAGGCAGGGAAAGGCAAACATTTCACATGATGGCATACAAAACTCTAGACAAAACTACGATTGTAGGTAGGCTTTTTGCAAAAGTTTATTCCTATATAGTATCGCGCATGTGAACTAAAGTCGTAGAGACAGACCGAAACTGAAATAGATTTACCTTATTCTTTATTCCCATTTCCAGTTAAGTAATTTTTTGTTTAAAATTTGGCAGACATAATTTTGAAAGCCTTTGTAAATTTGCAAATTTTCTTTAGGGAATGGAGAGCGGCGGCGAAGAAAATCCGAATAAACACAACACTGACAAAAAAATTGTCAGAGTAAGCAAGCTAAAATCTTATATTATTTGATATTGGCTATATATGTATATAGAGTATGTGTGTTTAGCACATTTTAAGAAAGGTCAAATCCTTAAACATTATAGTTTCTATATTTGTGAACTACTTTATTTAGACTGGAATAAAGAGCCGCCTGCTCACCCGTTCACAAGCTGTTTATGATGAATCTCCTAATAATGCAACAACAGAAAACAAGAAGAAGAATTTCGTTTACTACAATAGTTCTGTCGACGAGAGCCAAATCGATAACCTAAATTTCAATCAAATCAACATCTCAAGAGGTAAGCTCTGAACTTGTTGTTGTAAACAAAATTGGTCATTGCCCTTTTTGTTTTCACTTTCGTCTTTATAATATTCTACATTCGTTTTTACATTGTACTATAAATATTCGCGATATATTTAGCAAGAACAATTTCTGCTAAAATTACGCGTTTACTTGAGGATAAAAATTGCATGCCGTCTGGTTCCGTAGTATTAACTACATGCGAATATTTATTTTTAAATCGTTGAGCAGAGAGCACAGAAGAACCATCGTCATACGAAAAGGGTCATCATGGACCTGTGTCAGGGTCCAACCCTGGTCACGAAGAACTATTGCAATTCATCATTGAAACGATGAATAAGAGTTTAAAGGATAAAAATGTAATCTTAAGAATCGAATCAGATCTCGTCAATTTCATCAAAGACACAAAGTAAGAATCTAAATTTTAATTTTTTAATTATTATTATAATCCGATTCGTGGGTGATTCATTAGACTATATCTGTTTAATTCGAATGCTAATGAAAATAATTCCAGAGCTACTAATTCATGTTCTTAATATAAGTATCTATGTAATTGCCGTGTCTTTGGCATGTGTTATGATATCGGTGTTTAATAATAAATTGAATTTTTCTCTTATTTATTAATTATTATTTGTCAGGAGGGCCACACTTCCATTTCCGCAGATGACTTCTTATCAAAGATTACTGGTACATCGTCTCAGGTCTGTTTTTTTCGGTTTTCATTTCCCTCATTTTTTTTCCAATTGCTACGATTTACGATCCATTGAAAAGGCCTTACTGCAATTGCTGTATATATGCGTATGGCTTCGTTCGAGTAATAACGCTTTATGACGCTACAATTTACCAGAATCAGGACGTTCGTACGCTGCTGTATAAAACGTCTATATGCAAATGATGTCTTTTATGATTAATAGTGGAGTGCCTCAGGCATTTTTCCTTTAGTTAATGAAAGAGTCATTTGAAATTTGACCCCATCGGTTCATAATTATAGAGTAAACTCAACATCAACTAAAGCAAAACTATAAAAAAGGGTTGTACATTAATTATGTAAAACACATTTCTAACAGCAAAAGTAATTTATGGATAACCCCTAAGTAATTGGGTAATTGGGTACATTTCTTAGCTTTGGTCATTCGTCGAATAACAGTCTCAACATTGACGAGTATCATACCATTTCGACACGATATTTGCATGACATCACGTACATATTCAACAGATTCATGCCATTTATAGTTCAACTACATAATCATATGATTAAGGTTCCCACTCGTAGTATCCGAACATAGGTAATATAACCATAATGTCAAAAAGTTTAAAAATGCCCGGTAACATTTACTGGTTTAATTACCTATGTTTGTGACCTGGTTCTAAGCATGCATAGTGAGTTTCATTCAATTCGGTTACAAATTGTTGGAACTAGGCCGTGCGCTGTATATCCCTCTAAAGGTTACCCTGTGCATTTTTAAACTTTTGACATTATGGTTAATTACCTATGTTTGTGACCTGGTTCTAAGCATGCATAGTGAGTTTCAGCCAATTCGGTTACAAAATGATAACGGTACACTTATTTTCTAGGTTTTTAATTTTGTACCCGGGCATAATGACCTTTTTTCGGGATTTGGAGAAAACACCTATGTTAGTGTGGGTTTTGTGCGTCCAAGTTCTGAATTTGAGCAAAATCGGATGAAATGTGCGACCGTTATATCTGCAAACCGAATTCGGGTGTTTAGTGCCCTGGCGGCCCCCCGTTACACTTTTTTCGGATACTANCACTTTTTTCGGATACTAAGAGTGGGAACCTTAATCATATGACTAGTTGAACTATAAATGGCTTGAATCTGTTGAATACGTGATGTCATGCAAACTCGTCCATTGCTTTCTTTTACAATCAAAAACAATTACTGTCAGGTTAACTTTGTTCAGTACAATGTCCTCGTCAACATCGAATACGCAGTGCAGTGTGGTCAACATCAAGTTCACAAAACAAATACAAAATTCAAATATGAAATTAACTAAAAATAATAACACAGAGAGTGAACAAAGATATTTTAGACTTGTAGTTTAACTTGCGATTTTTGAACTTTCGAGACAAAGACGATGCATTGTTTCGCATTTTCCACGTGTTCCGGATTCCTTTTCCATATTAATAGCAGTAGTCGTTTCCAGTTTCGAAAACTTGAAGACACCACTGTTATAGGAATTTGACCCATCCAGAATTTCTCTCTTCGCTCGTTGCTGCTGCAGCAGCCATCCAAAGCCACACAAGGCCATGAGGCTGGCTGTCTTCAGTGAGCTTGATCCCGTGCTACGTGAAGGGTTGAAGCGAGCCGCATGTGAACTCGCGGCGGAATCATAGCGAACAAAGACTTATCTCAGAGCCCCCGATACAATTTCTGAACATAGTCCCCCCGGCAATGATTTGAGCACGTTCTCCACATGTACTTCGAATTTATTTTTATAATCGGGCGGACTCGAAGTGGTTCCATAGTCGAACCCTCGCTGACGCTCCAACTAATAAATTGGTCACGTTTCAGTTTGAAAATTAAAATGGGAATTTATAACAAATAAATAGTCGCATCAAATATTGGGTGGCAGCATCAGTACAGCATAGAGTCAACCCATGACCCATGTTACATTGTTGTCGCCGACCTTAATGCATACAGGCACAGGTCAAAACGACATGGAGTTTGCGATTCACAAAATGTCTTTGTAGAATTTTATTTTCCATAATAATGTGTAACAATATCGTATTGCAATCCCAATGAAGTTTTGGGTCACGGTCACACACCATTGATTGGGAGGGTGAAATCATGCTTTCGTTATTTAACGTTGAACTGTTTTTGTTTCAGTGGATACTACAATTTAGATCATAATTTGGATAGTCAAACAGGCAATTGCGTCATAGTAAGTAAGTCAAAAGAGACTAAATTGCCTGAATTTCGATTTCGGGACTTAGTGAAAAAGGAAGAAGTAGCAGCGGATAAGAAAATATTAAAGAGGGAAAATGTGAGCAAGCCGGCTGAAAATCTCCCGTCAAAAAGTCAGGTCAGCAATAGCAAATCTTTTGAGGAAAAAGCTACTGACTACAATAAAGCCAGGAGCCGAATATTTAATGACGTAGGTTTGAGTTTTTCATTTTCGTTATCGTTTTGAATGCATTTTAATGTTGCTTGGGAGTCCCATTATTTCAGGTAGTAATAAGTGATAGGAAAATTAACATTTAATTGTAAACAGGATGATGGGGGGCATGATAACCGTTCAACTCAAAATGTCCACCCCTCAGGGCAAAGAACGGTAGAATGGCACCACAACAGCAATCCTCAATCTCATCAAAGATTGTGGTCTTCAACAGACAGCGACAATTCTATTGGGAACTCGTTACGGCCACCAACGAGGCTATTGAAGGTGGAAAGTTTTGAAACTCAAAGAAGTATTAAGAACCCCCCGGTGGCCAAATCTTTCAGCTTTGGTGGCTACCAATCGTCTGGTCATAATCGACTTTTCAACAAGCAAGGTTCGCTAAATTGATATAAAAAAATATACATTTCAAGGAAAACCGTTTACAAACAATTTTAGAACTCATTTAATGAATAATAATTAGACTCTTCAAGTTCATCTAGTGGACTGAGCCCAGCCTCAAGTGGCTACAAATCAGCACAAAGTCTTGACTTGATTGATCGGGGAAAGCTGAAGCCATCTGTACAGCAGGAGGAACCGTTGATCATTATCAGTAATCCACCTTCATTGTCAACAACACCCATAAATGACAATTATGACAACCATCAGCACACTCCTGCTGAAAACAACCAAGTGGTATTTTGGGCTGTGACGGTAAGTTTGTACAACAATGAACCCCCGAATGAAATTTGAAGGAGTTGGGTGAGATAAGGGGTGGCTAGGCTAGATTTATATAATATCACAATATTTATAAATAGCTTTTTTTAAAGTTTAATCTATATTTAATTGTATGTGTTAGGAAAATGCTGTCTTATTAGGCAAAATGATTCTGTAAACGAGGATATAGTTACCCCAGCTCCGAAAAACAGTTCAATTTCTTCAAACTCCTTCAAATTAAATTTATGTTTTAATAAACGTCTTTTGAATCACATTTATTATATTTGCTATAGGACTTGTCCAATGTTCCTCCGGGATCAATCATCATTGACCCTAACGTAAGCAATTTTTTGGAAAATTACATGAAACGTTTTCAAATTAACTCTTTTGCGATGTCACTAATTATTTTAAATATTTAAAGTCCAACATAATATTGCATTCTTTTATAACACATCACTACTAATAATAGTCTTTGTTTGTTATATAGAGCGGTCAGACTTTAAAAAATGTCGATGGGAGTGTGTATCATTTTGATCCAATGAATCCTCCTAAACCAATAAGTCAGCAACACGAACAACCGATGCAAATTATACAAGAGAATAATCATGCACCGACAAATCAGATTAATTACCAAACAGTTTTTGTTCCCATTGAACCGAACGCGGCAGAGTTTTACGGAAACTACGGAGCAACTTACAATCAACATACACATGATCTCGAAGGTTGTAGAGCAAATTTTGTAAAAATTGACTATAAATTATGAAGATTATTAGGGGTGTGACGATTTTGTACATTTAACTACAAAGGAGTTAATTTTAATTGAATTCTTTATTTTCTGCTTTAGGCTACTACAAGACAGGCTGGATGCCACCACCGCCACAGCAGGCGACTCATCCACCTAATAATCCACCATTGGGGTGTCACGGCTATTACATGTTGAATAGTAATATAGTTCAGCCGAACAATTCTAGTCTCAATAACTACAGAGCATCTACTCCATTCGTTGTACCACCGCAACAATTCGTAACTAGTCAGGTCAGTGTGTGAAATCCTGTGCAACCTTTTTCCAAATCAAATGTGTTCCAGAAATAACAGTTTCTTTTACAGAATGTATCTCAGCCGAAACTAATGAAGGATTTCCCATACTCATCTAATCAGCAAGCTTTCTCTCTCTCATACGTTCACAATACTCAACAACCATTCTACTTTCAATGTAAGAATTAAAACCCACCTTTATTCTCTGTTTTGTACTTTTCCTGAGAAACTGACAGTATTCTTTTTTCGATAAACTAAAAAATTATTATTTTGCTTGATATTGACAGCGACGACTTTGCCAACTTACAACAACCAACCTGCAGCTCCACCACTACCACCGCCGCAGATGATGGGTGCGACCACGCTGAGTCAAATCACTGGGCAATCTCCAATAAACTTACTAACACCTACACAACTTGCTGGTATTTTTTATTCGAATATCTCTGGTCGTAAGATATCATTTGTACAAAGTCTTCATTTGGTAACCTACAATATTTTTGTATCAAGGTCCTCCTCAGCAGACGATTGCTGCCCAGATCGCCCCATCACATATTGCTGGTATGGTCCACGTTTAAATACAGAGATTAAATAATTGTTACAAAGGTTTTTTGTCATTTGACCAAACATCCCCACTGCTTTTGACTGCCGGGGGTGAAGCCATGCTTTTATTAAGTTGTTTGGGAATATTATATGAATTTGACCTCAAAGACCCACTTTATGAACAGTCCATGCGCCTTGAAAAGACCCACAATTAGATGTGTCAATTTTATGAGACATTTTTTAATTGATATTGCAGGTCCGTTACTGAGTTACGGAGCTCCGATTGGTGGCTATAATGGTTTTCAGTTATTGGGTGCCCCCATACTACATCAAGCTCCAAATGCGAATCCCAACCCCCGCTTCCATTTACCTAGGAATTACATGTGGCGTCAAACGAAACCCAGAAATAACTTTCGGAAATACAATACTCTAGAATAAATGCAATAATCATACTAAAATAACAATAACAATCAATAAATCATTCGTTCGATTACTATAATCAAGGATCTACACTTTCTGTTTCTACAATCTATATTCAATTCATTTCTCCTTGGGCTCACTTTAACGTTTAGTTTATCAAATGGTTTTATTGCATTAGCATAAGCACATAATACAAATTATGTATACTTTGTGTCATGTGTCAATGCATAAATAACTATCATCTATTATAATGTTTACATAACACTGTAACACAGACTCATCATCATCATAGGATTTTTCTTGATTCATAGCAGTCAAAGTAAAAGTTACTTTAAAAGGTGAGTATACGTAAAAACTTGGTTCAACATATCAGTACTCTAATCTAGAATGTATAAAAGCAGTGTCTAAAATTTCAAAAAAAAATCGTACAAATTAGAGATATTTCTCTAGACAAGGGAATTTTTAACAACATTCATTTGTTCAGGAGTAAAATTAGACATTTGCAACGGCTCGAAGTTGTTTCCGCCAACATATTTCATCAACTGCAGCGGATAGCCCTGAAATATCAAAAATCTAATTAAGTACAATTATTTTACATATAATTTTCAGAGGAACAAATATAAATTAATATACCTCTCGTCCGATCAGAAAATAATTTCCGATTGTCAGTTCCCCACTGGGTAATTGACTATCATTAAGAATGACTATATTGCCCTGCTCATTATTAGAAATAACATTTCCAGGTTCCGTTTGGGCCCCT
>JABASC010004850.1:0-11163 GCA_019776185.1 Plutomurus gul
ATAGTACACACACAGAGAGAGTGGAACAGTGCGCTTCCTTATACTCACAGTTTACATACAACTAACAAGTAAGTATAAGTATCCCGATTTTGCTGTCGTTTATTTAACGCATTGTACTGTGCACGCGCCTGTTAATTACGTAAGTCTGCACACACTGACCTACTGCCCGGATTTTCTTAGACAGACAGAAATTGTACGTGGGATAATCCGGTGGCCACACATGAAATTGCGAAAATTGTGCAATTCTCCAGCTATTCAGTTTTCTGTTGCTAGTAGAGCGTCGTCCCCAAACAGCAAAAAAGGTCACTTGATGTTTTTTCTTACTGTGCACGCAGTTACAGTTATTCACAGCGTCCAGCACAAGTTCTTTGTTATGACTGTTGCTGTAGGACACAAAGGAGGATTGTACGCTACTGTTGAATGCCGCTGCTGTTGGCTGACTTGTTATGCTTCTCACTTGTTGACTGTGGGATTCGTGGGAAGATCACAGAGCACACGTAATCGCTCTAGTGTTGCTAGTGGTGTGAGATTGACTGGTACTGTTTCTCTCGTTCCCTCTGGAGATCGTCAACAAGTCATCACTGGAAGCAAAACAAATGAGTCAAAATCAAAGTGAACAATCTGAATAACGATGCAGGCTCACATTCGACGTAAAACACTCATGCTAATATAATGCACAGAGCACACTGTTATACGGCAGGATAAACACACAAGCTACTAAAATAGAGAGATAACGCCATGAGAACCTTCATCAAAGAGTTGGCTTGTAGTACACGCTAAATACTATAACACATGACTAACACCAACAGTAACGTTCCCGTCTTTACACCGGTTCAGGGTGTTTTCACAGGCCACCCGGCAAAAATTACATAAAATGCTAAAAATGTACCTTAAACATGGAAAATTATTTGCAAGTGTTTAACAAGTCTTAAAAACATATTTTATTTTATTTCTTTAACTATTTTTACCAATAATTGTAAATGCTCCACTTTTTCCCGGGTGGTAAAAACCGTTCGAATCCTAATCCAACAGAGAAACCTTGTATAGAATGTAGTATTATAGGATTTTGTGACAACGGAGCGAAATGTTGAGGCTCGTATTTTTTCATTTTTTACTCATGTGTGTTTTACTATATATATTATGCTAATAAGACTCTCTCTCTCTGGTCAGTTTCATGCTATTAGAATTTTAGAATGGTAAAAGGAGCAAACAGTCCCCCAGTGATTTACTACGCTTGACAAATAAAAGTTTGCAGTTTGCTTAAGATAAACGATGATGTAATATACATTCAGCAAACTTTTCTATTCAATATGCACACGAATGCTGCATATAGGATTGTGTATGTGTACTCCATGCTAACAGCAACTCACTCAATACGAATATTTACCTGCTCTACTATGTATTCTCATTATTAGCCCGGCCACTATCTACTAAACGGCTCTATCAGTTCACTATTGATAAGAGCATAATATCTGTAACAAGTGTAAAAAAAGCTCTTGGATATATCCATTAGTGTGTAAATTCGCTTTCCATTCGTTAAAGTATAAAGTTTTTCAATCAGCCTTTACAATTACTAAATATGGTCTGTGTATAGTTACTTCCCTCCTGTCTGTAATGTTATATACCTTTATTAAGTTGACAGTGCTGTTTTCGAATATCGGAAGTATCCTGCTCTTATCTGTAGGTGACACCCCCGACGAATTACCACAGGATCACACAATAAATCATATACCTTATACTGAAGCGCTCAATTTACTCTCATGATGCTAAAATGCTCAAAATAAAATCTTGCACTGTACTAACTATCGAAATGAGAAAGAGGGTGGTGTTGGCAGCTTTGGCCATAACACAGCCATAATAAGACCGCGCCACCCTTGACTGGCCATGTCATGAATGACAAGATAGACTCAAGTTGCAAAAACAGTGTAAATCGCATTATGTATTCCACTTCAATGTTTCCATCACTATGATTGTTTTCCTTCGATTACATTTTTCCTCCATGCAGAAATATTGATGCGCTTCTTTTTCATGAATAATAATAGCACAGAGCACTTTGTCTATATAAACCACACCGTGTATGTAAAGTGCACTATATATTGGTGTTTGGACGAAAATGGAAACTATATCTCCTCTAGAAATACATTTTTTGTATCCTTTCTGTACATGTGCTAATTTACAGCATGTGTACACTACAAGAAGGGCTTGGTAAACTAATAAACAATTTACACTCGTCCTCCGCTGTCTACTACTTATTATGTGGCCGTGGTCGTTGCAATATTTCTAGTTGAAGATTAAACGGACTCTGCTTGCTGCCTGCCTGCCTGTACATGTAAAAGTGCTGAAGTGTTTACTAAACTGAGACTCATGTGAGTGACTGAGTGAATTTGTACGTACGTCAACCTGAGACTCCATACTCCATAGTAATAATATTCTACATCGTACACTTACCGTTCGATTTTCCAAGTGCACTGCACACTGTTTAAAGTAAAGTGTATATATACGCTGTGTGTATACTTTAGGTCTATTGCTGTGGACAGAGTCAATTGGAGAACCTACACCACCACCACTTATTATATAACACGATAAAATGCAAACAGCCAATTTCCCTCCTCCAGTTACTCACTTGTATATAAAATGACGGTCACTGTTGGAACATTCGTGCATTTCCTCTGTGCTCGTTCGTAATACGGCAATGTGATTCGTATGTGTAACAGAGAGAGTAGACACGAGAATCCGTGCACGTTTATTGAGAATGAGACGCGTAGTAAGCTTCTTATACACAGACAGAAGAATATTGCACAGTGAATGTGTGTGCTCTGTGAAGCAAAGAGCCACCTTACCGAAGACGTCCGCTCATTGCGAACTCGCAAAACGTACTGCTTGCTTTTTGTTTTGCGAAAATCCTTTTCCACTGCCTTCCACACACATTAGTACACACAAAGAGTGACGGTCTTCTTCTCCAGACTGACTGATTGCTGTTCTGTGTGTATGAGCTGTGCTGCTATGCAATAGTTGTGTTCTGTTGTGTTCCTTCATGATATGCGTATGATAGGAACATTATCATTAAACCACCACTACCACCACCACCACCACCACCACCACCACCACCACCACCGTAATAATAATACAAGTAATAATGATCTAGAATGTAGTTAGCAAAGAACGTAACATTAGTATAAAGGCAACAAGGGTGAATGTTTTTCCTTTCAGCTGTGTGGCTCACTGTTTCAATGAAGAATCTCTTTGCCTTATTGACTTACTTTCCTTGTTAGCGTCCTATAACAGTAGTATAGTATAATAACTTATATAACGAAAGTTTTAGGTTAATACATAGAACGAATAAGTCGCATCATCATCATCATCATGTCGTACGTTTATTTGTTATGGATGGATGGTGCGAGTAACATGGTCGTAGTGAATGTAAACGACATATTAGGCAATCTACTTACTTTGTTGTGTATGCTCATTGTGTTATTAGGCGGAGGAGAGGTAATGGATAGCATGGGAAATTGGTGGCAATCAGTGGCGTAATTATAATCTGCAGTTCGAAGACATGGTCATTGTATAAATTTTCTAAATTATTCATATTAAAAGTTTAAAAATTAGGGAATTTGGCCTATGGGCCCCATGCCACGCCCCGGCTGCGCCGGCCTAGTTACGCCACTGTTGGCAATATTTGGACGTGTTCGAGAGAGATAATTGACATCGGTGGAAGTGTAGTACTGGCAGTGGAGTTCGGAGTCTCACATAACATTAATTTCTGTGTGTAGGGGCTTATCGCCCCTATTTCCTAAACATTGTTTGTGCAGAGATGCGACGTGTGTATACACTTTGTTGTGTAATACGCAATTCGCTGTGTTATTGT
The DNA here is from genome assembly GCA_019776185.1 of Plutomurus gul. NCBI lineage: Eukaryota > Metazoa > Arthropoda > Collembola > Entomobryomorpha > Tomoceridae > Plutomurus > Plutomurus gul. The sequence goes on from JABASC010004850.1 coordinate 3,866, forward strand.
GTTTGCGAATGACCTATGGCTTTTGACCCTGCTTTAGCTCACCACTCAATTTTCTGTTGTAATAGAAAAGTGATCTGTGCTTTAGACTGTGATCGTATAGATTAGACATTTGCCAGAAGATTGTATCTGTACTGACTGATAAGTGCGCTCCCCGCAGAAGTCCCTAAGGCCAAATTAATTCCTCTATTCCGCTTGTCATTTCGCTTTAAGTGTCAACTTTATCTTGAGAGCTGGACTGGGGATTTGAGCAACCTTAATCAATCCGTGTCCTCTGTGTGTCAGAAAATATGTAAATATGTAAAAATAGGTGTAGAATTTGTTCTTAATATTTACATGGTGTAATCGTCTCAGTTTAATTAATAAATTTTCCAGTTTTTCGGATTTTTCTATAAAAAAAAACGATGGTAAGGGTTTCAAGAGCAGGTTGAACTTTGTATCGTATGAAAAAGTGAATTTCAGAGGCCCGAATGAGAATATGGAATGCTGACGTGGGCGAAGTATAATTTTTATTGACTGAATTTGACAGGGAAACTGTTGAGCTGAAAATGATGACATCAAGGGGAAGAATATAATATAGAGCTGCTGCTGCTGCACACACACAGATGGTCCAGTGAACACAAAATGATCATCTTCCCAATGTTCCGGATGTTTGCACAATTTCCGGGCTTCGCAACGCTGTCCTGTCAAATTAGAGTGATGATGAAGCCACTGAGCACCGGACAACACTTACACACAAAGAGATAAGCACTCGGACTACAGCAACGCATCATTTCTATCTTTCTTCTTCTTTCCCAACAACTCGAGCACTTTGTAATAATATTTCTACTGCGATTCAGAGAGAGAGAGAGAGTGATGGTTTGTTATATATTATTATTTCGAAGAATACATCTAGAACTATTAATACATCCTGTGTCCTGTCTTTGTGTGCCACTCTTTCACAACAAGAAATACTTTGTAAAGATTCTAATAATCGATGGATTTACCAAGAATTTGTCTCCCATCCAATACACAGAATTCCTCCTCACTATCTAACTCTTCCTCGGAGAAAAACAAAAAATCAATTACACGCCGTCGACTATTTTTCAACCGAAATGACAATAATTCTCTTAATGCGACATGAAAGTTTGCAATGAGATCTGTTCTTTAATGATTAATTATAAAACTAATATATTACAACATTAACAAATATTTAGGTATATAAATATTTATTTACCAATTTTCTCTTGGAAATTTTAAAGCAGGGCCATTTGGTCCTCTTTTCTTCAATTTCAATGTTAAAAATTGAAAAAGTTAAGGTCTTTGTGCGTTCTGAGCCTGTGGGCCCATGCCCTGTATACCCTGGCCTACATACGCCACTGCATCAATTCAAAGTGGGGCTCTACTACAAATGCATTCTAATAAATACAGTGTAGTTTAATGTCTCTTATGAAAATTTAAATGCCACTTTGTGCACACATGATTGATTTTAAGTTTCGTTGTGACATCTTTGGACAATAACTGCTAATCGTGAACTTCTTTGATTATCTATTAAAGGCAACGAGTTGGCTCTACATAAATAGAGGGCTATTACAACTGCTTACGTTTCTTCGATTCTCTCTCACCAGCATGTTTTAATAGATTGAAGAACCAGACGGGGAATTTATACGAGGTATGTACATGACGACCTTGAACTACAATTGCTTGTTATGTGGTGGAACCACCACATGGGAGCAATAAGTATCTGCAGACCATAAGCAGCAGTAAGTGCGATTGCAACTTTTCTGATAGAGACATAATCATACATAAGCGTACACTATTAGAGTCATGGAATTGTCTGTGCCAGAGATGCACATCAATACGCGCACTCGACTCAACGTACGTAACACCAATTCACTTTTATTATAAAATCAAACTCAAGAGTCAGCTCACAACATATAGGACAAAATTTCATGTTCTCTCTGCTCTACCTGCACCGCTTATTCAATGATGACTACTTCAAAGAATTTTTAAAGAATTAATATCATGAACATTTCCATTCGCTTCAATGAGCAGTTCGTAATGTGTACAGCAATGATCTGAACCAGGGTTGGCCACCTTGTCTTCTTCGGTCGTGCTTTTGCGGGAATTTTTTCAGTAAAATACCTCAAAATTAGGTTTGAGTGTTATTTAATTTCTTCCATTAAATGATCTCCAAAATTGGTTTAGAGTCGTGGTTTTTTGCCAATTTTTCATTAAATATACCCCAAATTGGGCTCGATTGGGTTTTTATTAATTTTTATTTAAATTAACCCTATAACCCTTATATTAAAAAACATTCTATGCCTTTTTACGCAGCTCTAAGGAGCCCATGGGTATGTGTTTTATTTTTAAAAACTGAGTTTTTCCATCGTCCCTGCCCTAAACTAAACATTTATGGTAATTAACCGGATAAGAAGGGTATGCGGTTTTGCATGGGTTAGAATTTCCATAGATGAATACAGTAGGATCCTGGATGAATTCATAAGTTGATGTAAATAGCCATTAACTCAAATCTGTGTAGCCAAAGGTTTATGAACCGCACGGCTATAGCAATAACTATTATGTAGTCTTAATGTGCACAACATTCTTTATAAACTAAATGTGCTAAACATTTTGAAAACATCATTCTATATAAATGTGTGCAAATATACTTGTAAGCATTCAAGTGTGTTCTTATTTAAAACCGTTTTCGCCAACCGAGTTACACGCTTCTTGTTCTGATTATAAGTACATAAGTATATATAAATCTGTGTGCGGCGATAATGGTATTATACACTAATAATAATGTGTAGACACATGTCTGCTGTACAAGACTACAATGCAATATAAGCAACCTTCAATCAACACTACACAGTAGCATAAAATAAAAAATCTATGTTACAGCTTTACTGCCTCATCCTTAAACGCTTATTTCATATGCTGCTTAAAAAAGGCAAATGGATGAGACATTCATCAATTATTTTACTTTAGATCTTGTCATCATCCCCAACTAGGGGAATGAATTTCAAAGTTTTATACACGTCTGATGAAACTTTACCGGCGATCCCTCATCATCCCACCTCTAGCATTGCACAGCAAGATATCTCTATGCAAAATAGAATTATGCTAACAAATCCACCTAAGCGCAAGTAAGGTAGGTTATAGAATATAACGCTTCACAGGGACAATACTAAACGACCTTGCCTGCCTGCTTTGAATTCTCTCTCCAGTTCAGCAGCAGCAACAGCCCACTCGACTACACTTTATCCATGGGACTGGTTTTTAGTGGTGAATGCAGCCAGCAATCTTATAATACGTCCTGACCACAAAACTTATTATCACCAAACCTGCTGCTTATCGTAAAGGAAAGATTAACACAAATGCTGCTGCTCATTTCCAATTCAAATGTCGCCGTGTACTGACCAAGTGACACAAAACCACCTTTTCAACTACGCACAAATTCACTCGAAGAAATAGTTTTATTGGGACAGACAACAGAGAGACACGCAGATCGTCCTCCTGTCCCTGCGTCGCTATATCTTTTTTACACGACAACGATTGCTGCAACTGCAAACATTTTTTCATCTTGAAAGAAATCTCATCCGATCGTAATATTCATCCAGCACCTAAAGTAAGCAAAATGTTAGTTTCTTATAGTAATAGTGTGTAATAGCAAAGGTTTGCTATTATGCATCCAATTGTATTGCACCTGCGCACCTTATTCTCATTTTTCCATGTGAAATAAAAAAAGAGACAAATTTTCAAATATGAAACGTACATTTTTTTCCTGTAACCGATTGCAGATCAAGTGACATGGCAGAAAAGGTGGCGAATGGACATTGCGAAAAGGCGAGTAGCACCGATTGCACTCCGTTGTCCAGCATGAGTGATGCCCGGGAGAAATTCCTGTACGTTCCCTGCATTGATCCTCAGAAGAAAAATCCGGATTTCGTGGCTGTCGTTAATGTTGACCCATCCAGCTCAGATTATCTTAAAGTGAGTCAACTGTTTATATCATTTCACGTTTACAATTACTTAAGTAAATTATTTTTATTTGCTGAACACGTAATGATATACTTTGACCCTGGGGGTGTGTCTATAATACAATGTCACAGTATCGTCTTTAACCCCGCCCCCGTAAAAAAACCGAGCCATGGAACCGCTCCTGCTTTGACCCCAATAGCCGTTGGGAAGCAATCCAAACCTTTAGAAGGGTTTCAGGTTTCGCTTGCGTCTTCTTTGCCGCATAAATAAATAACAGAAGACTAGATTACTTTTTACACACGCAGAGAGCGAGAGAGCGAGAGAGAGAGAGAGGATGATCTATAATTAGTGTAAATATTGTATTGATTTCAAGTAGATCGTGAACAAGTGCCACGTGCCGAACATTGGCGACGAGCTTCACCACTCTGGTTGGAACACTTGTGGAAGTTGTCCAGAGGGCCACGGTCTCATTCGAGACAAGCTCATCTTCCCCTGCCTGAAGAGTGACCGCATTTACATTTTTGACACGTCGAAAACGTCAGAACTGTCTCTTTTCCACACAATCGAGCCCCAGGAGCTTTACGATCACCAAGTGTCCAGTCCGCACACGTCTCACTGCATGGCAACGGGAGAAATCATGATTTCCACGATGGGAGACGGCCCAGACGGCAATGGGAAAGGAAGTTTTATCATTCTCGACGGCAAAACCTTCAAGATCAAAGGTTCCTTTTGAAGAAATCAACCAGAATTTGTTTAAACATAGAAATGCATGATATTACAAATATGCATATTATAAATATCGTTAAAATTCTAATGAGCACGAAGACGTTTGCTGTATGAACGGTTGAATGTATAATATTCTGGAATGGGATAGGATAAGTAATGAAATATTATTTCTGAAATGAATTTTTCTTGCAGATGTTATCGCGGAGAGTGCATGCAAATTTGGCTATGACTTTTGGTATCAGTATAAAGCAAACACGATGATTTCTTCTCAGTGGGGAGCTCCGAAAGCATTCAAGGATCTATCTCGTTTCTTCGAAGATGTGGATTCAGGTAATGCGACAGGAAAAAATTCTTTTAGAATGAAGAGTGTAAGAAGCCACCAGAGACGATGATGATATGCATAATGAGAATGAATGAATTGTAGACGAGTGTGGAATTGATTGCAGGACTGTACGGACAGCATTTGGATGTGTGGAACTTTGAGAAGCGTCAGTGGCTCTACAGCATTGATTTGGGGTCAGATGGAAAGCTTCCACTTGAGACTCGCTTCCTTCACGATCCGAATGAGACTGAAGGCTACGTGGGTTGTGCTCTCTCCTCCACGATCTTCAGATTCTTCCAGAACCCTGACCTTCAGTGGGAGGCTGAGAAAGTGATCTCGGTGGATCCATACGATGTTACTGACTGGCACGTGGGAAAACCCAAAATGCCGGGTATCCACATTCACAGATCAATTATTTGGAAAATGTTTTATTTTTTGTAATCGGGAAGAATATTAATATGGAAAAGATGAAAAGGATGAATTAACTTAACATTAGTATTGGCATGGAATATTTTATATTTTCCTGTTCGAATATAGAATTATTTTGTACAAATATTTTGTAGGTGTCATTACGGACATTCTGATATCGTTGTGCGACAACTTTCTCTTCTTCAGTAACTGGGTTCATGGGGATATTCGATGCTACAACATCAAGGATCGGAGCAATCCCGTGCTTGTCGGTAAAGTTTGGGTTGGAGGCTCACTCCATGATAAAACCGGAGTCAAAGTCACTACACCCGGTTTCGAAGTACGTTATTGTGAATATTTAAAAAATAATTGTTAGAAATAATTAATTTTCTCTGCTCCATTCTGTTAGCGAAAAAATTATTTATCCCTAGAGATAAGGCAGCAGACAATGCTCAACATTTAAGATTTTGTATATATTTTCGTGTTTGATTTCACCAAAATTAATTTAATTATAGGTTCCGGAACAATTAGTGGTGAAAGGAAAGGTGGTGCAAGGAGGTCCTCAAATGCTGCAGCTGAGTAAGGATGGCACCAGACTTTATGTGACTACCTCCCTTTTCAGCGTCTGGGATCAAGTCTTTTATCCGAATCTGATCAAGTAAGAACACTGTATTTTGCAATTTTATAATTAAGCACGTGGAAAAAGATTGAGTATTAATTTTTTTGTGAATGTGCCGCAGAGAGGGCTCTTGCCTGCTGAAGGTAGATGTGAACCCTAAAACGGGAGAAATGAGTTTGGACAAGGAATTCCTCGTCGACTTCAGTGATGGAGATGGTGGCACAGTCTACCTTGCCCATGAAGTCAGATATCCCGGGGGAGATTGCACTTCCGATATTTATTTTGCAGCCAAACACTGAAACATGAACAACGACTTTCGTACTGCAAGAATCGATCGGATATGAAATTAAAAATTATTTTCAGAAAGTTTTGTTTTGGCTTAGCTTTATGTTATTACAAATATTATATACCCAATATTAGTGCATTTAAATCTTTAATCAAAACTTATATTCTTCGTATCCTCATTATTCATAATCGTAATAAATAAAAAGCTTTAATTTTTGAATAAAATTTTCCCCGTGTAAGAATTCTTCAATGAATGTTAAATTGATAATAAAGCTTGAACAATAGTTCACTATAACAATGATGGTTCTTTAATTATAATTAATGTCTTATTTTCGTGTGGTCACAGTATGGAGATCCATAAAATGGAGCTGGACTATTTATTAACAAGTCATACTTGTAGAATCTGACCTTATAGCAAAATAAGTCGAAAATAGAGTCGACGATTGCAGGTTGGGCGGCATTAAAGAATGAATTGTACTTACAACAGGAACACAAACTGCTGTTACGAGAATCTAACCGATTGCCTACATTAAATTATATAGGAAAGAAGCAAGACAATCAATCGATCCATTCAAATGACTCCCTTCGCCCCGTTTTTACGGATTTTTTATTGATATTCATGCTTCATTTAATATTGCATTAGATGTAGATAGTGGGGGGCAGCCTGCGAAAATATGGGAAATCAACCGCTTTAGTGTGCTACAGCTTTACGTATAGTTAAAGTTAAACACAGCAATACAGTAGTAGTACAGATGCTGCAGATTTAGAATATATGTAGTGTGATATAATATAAGTGTGAGACAAAGGGACAATTGAAAAATTCATGTGGGATGATTACGAAAGTAGGAGGCAGAAAGAGAAAGGCCACGATTGTAATAAAACAGAAGGAGTTGCATGTCGTTGCCGAGTATCAAGCGTCTTGTTGCTGAAACTCTTCCGATTTCACTTTTGATAGATTAGAATTTTATTTACGAAGAA
>JABASC010004851.1:0-11162 GCA_019776185.1 Plutomurus gul
ATTATCTTCCGATAGTTTTCGAAACTTTTCATATGCTTTCGCTGAAGTATTTTCAAATGTCATTGAAGGCACATTGTAGAATGACAGTTACTTATTGTCAGTCCTGAAAATGGAAACTTGAATACATTCGAACACTTTGTCTGTGGTTGCTATCAGATTCAACATTTTCCAATAATTCGATGGTCATAAAATCAACTTTAATTTTTTTTAAATGTGGTGACTTTTCAGGTAAATATGCATTGTAAACATTGTATATCAAATCATACACCATTAAAAGTATTCCCCCTTGTCGTTATGTAGTGCAGACCTCGTCGGTGCGTAACCTAAACCACAAACACACATTTCAAATGTTATTGCATTTGTTGAATGTATAAATAAAGTGCCAGAATTTAGACCAGAATTGACAAATTTGTTGTATGTAGTGTTGTTGGCGGAGGCGCCCTATTTTTAATGAACGTACCAGACAACGTAATGTTAGTACTTACTACGTATTTAGAGCGAACAAACGGTGGAGAGCGTAAATTCGCGAAGTGCAAAAATGTAACTCGACAAATATAAGAGAACAACTTACACAACAGAGTCAATATAATCATAAAAGGATATTGACCAGATTCCCGTGAGCCTTCGTTGAAGTTCTTTATCTGTGGGTGATTTTACTTACAGTGGCTTCCGCACGCCTGGCTTCCCGCAAACAATAAATTACACTTAACAGAGCAAAGAAGTCAACGGTGGCCAAAAGTAGAGGGGCCAGATGAACGAAAACAACCACTTTCTGTTTTCACAACTTCCGTTCATCCTTGCCATTCCTGCACAGACTTGCTATCTTTTTTAGTAGTCCAACGCACTGGTGAAGATGGAACGCGAGAGCAGTAGCTCTCTTCTTCTGTGTATCTTTAGTAGAACGGTAAAAGTATTTTCCTGGAGTAGTTAAGATTCGCGTCCTATTACTGTTGTGGGCAATGGTGGTCCGTGTGGTATGTACGTAGGTGCTATGAATTATACTCTCGAGTGCTGGCCAACCACGTCTGGCTTGTAAAGAGATAAAGACGAGGGAGGATATGTATGATGGGATGTGCGGTGGTGCACAAAGGCATTCTTCACACAAGAATCACAAAATTACTTTCTCAATGTTGTCTTTGGAGTCAAGGCGGCCACATGAAATAGAACTTTATATCTCAATGAATGCACGTCACTCGAAACGAGGACTGTTTGTATTTTCTGCCTGTTTTTAAACTACAGCACCTTATATGGAGTATGTAGAGACCTGGTATGGTGTGAACGTGAACCTATAACTCTGAGCGCAATTATAAGCCAGAACAGATTTGCAGTAAAGATATGAAATTTCATAGAAACGTCAACAACAACCGCCAGTCACCTCTGTTTTATGTGCCAATAAAGGGCGCTAGCCAATTGCAAAGACCTTAAACTAAAATTTCATTACGATTAGGACATTTTGACCCAAAATAAAGCAACTTGCCGTCGGGAAGTAAACTTTCCGGAAATGACGACCAGTAAATACTATATTACATAAATATATACTATTGGTTTGTCATGGCTCCATTACTACAGCATTTCAACCCATTGTGTGCAGTTTGCTAAATGTGTTATTTCCTCTAATACTATTTAAAGAAAAGGAAGTTAACTCTATTTGTATAGACGGGGATAAGAATCCAGCATCGACCTAAAGTCTACATTGCCGAATTGTGTCCAGATAGAACTAATCAATCAATTGCATCCGATTGACAGGGGGATAGGCAACCTTGTCGTTCATTCTTACAAAGCTGTAGCCAAGCGGAGCACCTAAATCCATTTCATAAAGTAGTGGATAAAAGAGGTAGGGACAGAGAGGAACCGGGGCAGGAAAGTAAAGTATCCACTTTTCTTATCATGTACAAAAGATACAGACTGACTCAGCGGCTTTCGATGTATAAATACTACGGCAATCCTTCTTCCCTGAATGATTTATTTCCTAAAAACACAATTGCATCAGCACAGCATTTTTTCAATTTGTGTATTAAATTAGTGCTGCTTCCAATATAAGATGCATATATAAGTATGAACACATAAAGTGGTTATAGGTTGCTTTGCAACAGTAGTGCTTTGTTCTTGCATTATTGAGTGCCAGGTTCGCCAACATTGAGAGGACAGATCCCACACGTTCACGCTATTACTGCGATTAATTCACAGTATTCTGTGATGCTCCGTTTGAGTGAGTACATTTTAAATATGCTACGTCAGTGAATCTCTGAACAAACAGACATTTACATTTGTTCAACGTAACAAAAAAGCGAAAGACAGTTTCCTCCAGAAAAGCATTTCTTTGTCTATTTTCCACTAATTTTTCATCCAAACAACGAATTATGACCGAAAAATGCTAAAAATAAAAACAACAAATTACCACTTTTAGTTTCAAAACGACTTTGCAATTTGTGCATCCATAAACAAGCACCGGAATCCATTACTACCAATTTCCCTCCTATCAGAAACATTATTTTACGTGTAATGCACCATTGAACCAGGGAAATAAACGTTTATTTAATTATTATAACTGCAGCGAGCCCTTCTCTTAAACGTGCATCTGCAAACACTTACTTGAATTACTACGTAGCTTTCCGTTCTACTTATTTTGCTCCGCGTGTGATAATTTGATACATGGCTCATATCTTCACAACATCTCTTTGTTCTGGTCTACTCCTCTTACCACATGCTAAAGCGAAAGTGCAACCTTGAAGGGAAAGCTGAGATAGCGGAAGTGGTAGCATACCTTTACTTACTTACACGAGATTATATATACCGCACATATCTCATTTCACACTGAAAGGTGAATACTGAGCAGGGGAGAACTCGGCAAGGGGCTGAGCTCTCCTTGATATAATTGAGATATAGGAGTCATTTAGTTAGGAAGTATTAGTAATGCAAGTAGGTGAAATGAAAAATGGTGGATTGCAGAGATGTAAAAGGTCGGTGGGCGGGTTGTATTAGATGTAGTATAAAGCGTCTGAGATGAGAGATTTTGGTGAATTACACGAAGCGCTTTTATAGCATTTCCGTGGGATAATACTCCCCTAGGCAATGTTTGTAAGATTTCATTTCATAATATCATTTGGGATCGACAAAATATCGCATGCAGGAAGCGTAGCGATTAGGATCTCCACTCTCACAATGACGCAGTGAGGTTTTCTGGCTGAGTTTATCCGCGTAATGTACGTGATTGGAGTGTGTTTGCTCCAGGCCTTCTTATTGACTCAACTCTCTGTCATCATTGAAGTGTAGAACTTTGAAATTGTTGAATGCAGTAGCAGGGGTGCGAATTCGGTGTCAATTTTGAACACTACTTTCACTTGAATAGCAACTGACAATGTGGATTGCCGCTGTTTCCTAAGAAATCTCATTTTACGTTCATTTACAACTTTTGAATTTAATAACAAACTTTAATTGAATTAAGAAATTAAAATTAATCTTACTTTCTATTTATTATTATTTAATAATAGATGATGCAAGCCATGCTCATATTTTCGTCCTATTTTGGTCAAACTGCCGTTAATCATTCGAACACAATAAAAGCATGCAATAGCAGCCCTCCGTCGCGCACAATTATTTCCCAAATTGAATATGTCACTGCCAGTTTCTGAAAGAAACTATATGTTTAGTTATACTATGTATAGCAGGATCAGATATATACATACATATATTTAAACAGTTAGTCGTACAAGATCGGAAACTGTCATGGTAGAAAGTCCTAAACCGGAAATCGAAGATGTCATCCATCGAATGACAAATGTAATAGTCATACTTACACGTACGCATATCACATGTTGACTCAGCGTAGGTGGAGAAAGCAAATGTCAAAACCCAAAAAATAATAAATGACCGACCAGGAATGCACATTTTTTTGTAGATAGGACTATTGTATAAAAAAGTAATTAGTTAACAACAATAGCAGAAAATCAATAAGGTCCACCTTAGAGGGATAGATCCTATATAAATCTTATTGCGAACAATGTTTTGTGCAGCGTCATTATTTTTTACACTGTATTGCATAATAAGTAACTTACTATTGCAACGGTACACACGCGACTAGCGTATTTATATAATAAGGTATGCGTAGGAGTGATGTAAACGCTTCTGAAGTTTGCACTAGGTTGCTACTATGAAAGTCGAAAGCTGACATCTGAGAGCAAAAATAATGATGCAAAAGCAGATAAAGAATATCACGTTGACTTTCATTTCGTGATCAGAGACTAGATAATAAAGAAAATAATTGTCATGGTATATCACGTGTTTCTTTGAATGCAGACTTTGTAGAGAATGCGTTGAAAATATATACGGAGAAAGGTAAACACATTTCGTAGTCCAGACCACAGCTTCAATAAATGATTGGCATGCACGAAATGGTGTACTTTCCACTGTCAACCTACTGTGCACCAGTTTGGGTAGATAATTTGAATCAGGTAGCACTGTCATCTCTGTGCCCATCTGCAGGATACGCCACAAGTAGCCTAGAGCGTAGGTGTTATGGATTGGTTCATTTTCAGAATGAAGTATAAACTACTGTATTCAGATTCAGATATGAAAACACTGGGCTGAACAACAGGGAACGATTAATGCAAAACACAAGTCTATAATACACCCAACCACATGATGACTACAGATGAGATCTTCTACACAAGCAGCCAGGAAACTGACAATGAGTCGTATCTTTACCCTTTGCGGTGCAAACAAATACACAGGTACACTTCCAATTACAGGTACGATGGAGTTTTGAACAGAAAATGAGTCCTGGGATTCTGGGATGTAAATTCAATACACAATTTGTTGATCTGCTTCTGTTTTCTCATCTGAGCTGTGAGATTATTCACACACAGATGATTACTACCTGTTTCAACTCCCAATAGTATCTACTTTAGCATAGCTGAAGTTTCACTAAAATTAAATCGTGATTACTTTTTTTATATTCAAGTGAATATTACGCATCATATTACTTCAATAAATCAGCGTCCAGCTATCAAATTATGGTTTTTAAATCTAATGGCTAAATTAGACGTAAAACAACGTTCGTAACTGCCCATTTTTAATACAACATTAAATTCCTTTGATATGAAATCCACTTTGGAGTTTGGGTTCAACATTTTTGTCGGAAATTATGATTCCAAGCTGTTAACAAGTTTTCACCGTTGTATGGTTCGCTTCACAAAGCAATTGAATACATTTAAAACTTTTCTGCTCTTCTCTATAATCTTGAGGAAAGGAAATGTCACTATTCTTGAATACATCAGATTCTATTTCTTTTATTGTGAAATATAACTTTTGACATTATAAATCCTTGACTTATCCAAAGTTGTGTACACAATTTTATGCATGCAATGTGGACTAGAGGTGAGTTCGGGTCGCACTTTTATAAGTCTCCCCGTTCAAACACGATTTTTTTAGGGTTATGCACCATTGCATTTGTATGGTCTGTGTGGGTTTTGAGTTTGCTTTCACTTCGGGTTCGACCAGAAACTCTAAAACGTTTAAATTACGGACATTGTACTTCCACATTCATTCCATTTCGCAATTCTTTGGCGTTTCGGGCACACAATTCATGACCCAAAAAGCCCACCCGTTCCAAAGCCCGAATTATTTCGGGGAAATATACGGGGACTTTCAAATCCCGAATACTTAGGGACTAATAAGGTTGATGTTATAATGTTTTTGGCACCCGAACCAACTCTAATATGGACTGTCTAAATTTTGAAAACTACCAGCTGAACGATAAAGTCTGAAAAATTAAACCCTGTAAATTGCATTTAACCACACATTGAAGTAGTAGTATTCCTACAGGCAATGTCGTGGTATCTAATTAGTACAACCCCCTGCAACAAATTTTGTAGTTTGAAGTGCGGGCTCTCTTGTTACAAAGACATTTCCGTTACATCCTAATGACACACATTGCTAAGTTCTAATGTCATCATTGCATCTATGTTTTATGTGTTGTCTGTTTCTGTCGTATTGAGAGTAAAATATACAACTCAAACGAAAATTCTGCAAGACTGGCCTAGTCAAACTTTGAATTAGAGGTTATACTAACACTAAAGTAAAGTTCACTCTTTAGGTCATTTGGGAGCTTTATTGGCATTATTATGTATACTTTGGGCTTGGTGTACAAAAGTTATATATGTATACCCTTTTGAAAGTACATTTTTGTTGGTGTCAGTAAAATATAGCCTGTTATCAGATCCCATTTTATTTGCAAAAGGGATAAAGGGAGATCTAACACATAGTAGTGCAAACTTCGACGGGATGTAAACTGTAACATCTAGTAACAAGGAATTTGACTTAGCCAAAACTTTAATATTTTGCTACATTTTGAATGCATGGAAAATGCATTCAGTATTTTCTTTCAAACCTTGTGTTCACAGTGAGTATACCACCCATTAAAATGACTTTTAAGTATAATCAATTATAGTGCGGACTCACATAAATAAGATTTATAACCCATGAGGGAGTTCCAAAATCAGCTGCTTGTGACTTTTCAATATATTATTTAATAATTTTACGCATATGCCTCTCACTAAAAATAAAGCTGTCAGTGTAATCTTGGTAATATTAAACTAATTAGCAGAAAATACAGATGGGAAATTCTGTATAATTACTAATTACCGTAGATGCACGAATTTTAGAGCATTCAGACTTCAACAAATTGCTGGAATATTTTACGTGAAGTAATTAGAATTTGCTCAACTTCATAGTCTAATCGTTGCATATTTAATCACAACTCCTGAGGAAGCATGATGATAAGTAGAATTCTAGTGAATGTGCAGCTGTAGGTAATAATGATAACAACATTAAAAATTCTTTCAAGTCCCCCTTGTCTGATATTCCAGTAAAATAATGCAGCTCTATTATTAATTAGCCATTGTTCCATGGATTTGGAATTGTCGAGGCTTAAAGTTTCCTGAAAGGAACAGCAACACGAAATACAGAAGTGCTCTTTCCAAGCATAACAGCGCTCACAAACCTGATTAAAGAGTCATAAATTGTGAGACAGGGTGTATACCTCAGACAAGCACCAGCTCACCGTAGTTGTGGCAGCTCAGGCTTAAGTAATCTGAATACGGTGTGAATGGGTGTGTTACCGATTTCAATTTTCTTTGAATGGGTGCTACAAAAGAGTCTGCTCTCCTTCCCGGCAATGTAAAATATGCAATATCGATCAATTCAGTCGCATGGACTACTAGACATATAAAACGTATGAAATAGTTAAAGCACTTTGTAGGTACAATGTTGGATTACGTACACATACAAATGTTAAGTTCATTTATGAATGTTCAAGCCGTGTTCAAGGCAAAACAGTATTACAAAGACATTTTTCCTCTAGGAAGTCTTTCAGTTTTGTGAATTCTGAACTGATTGTGAGCTTTCAACGTTTTCATTAGTACAGGTGAAAGTGGGGCAAAATGTACATTATGTAAATATAAATACAATGCTTATGGTTGATGGTATACTAATACATGCTGGGATTGACTATGAAAGCTAGTAGGGAGAATATTAAAATGAAAAATATGCATTACGATTACAATTTCGTTATGTTGGCCTTTTTTTCATTACTACTACTGATATACACATGGAAAATATTCTGTATGACGTACTCAATGAAAATCAAAAGTAACTGTAGGACAATAAGTACAACTTGTTTGAAAATCGATTTGTGCAATATTGCGAGCTGCTAAAAGTAGTACAACAGGCACACATATCTTACAAATTTAATTCCAATAAAAGATTCAAACTATTTCCCGATCCTCAGAATTTGCAATTGAAACGAACTGTGCGAAGTGCGAAGCCATGATGAGTTGTCCTAATATATGTAATTTTAACAGCGCAGTAAAGATGTTTTGCAAATAAGCCATGTGTGTGCGATGAGATAGGGAAATTTGCATTCATATAATGAGCAATTTATAAATTTTAGGCAATAAACATTTCCCTCATCGACCATTTCCCGTACTGCGTGTGTGTGGTATATTTCCTTCGAGTTATTTACTATCTACTTTAAGAACCCTTTTTCAGAGCTGCGAAAAAAACTGGTTGTGAATTACGTAAGCAGTACCTTCCACTCGTATCTGCAGACACTCGGTAACGATCCAGTATACCATACCACAAAGGGTATTCCAGTTGGGTTGGAATTTCTAATCCTTGTTTGCATGCAATGCATTCACATTCAAGAGGAAAGTGCTCTTTACATTACAGCGTAGCCAATAAAGTCTGTATTATGAGAACCCATATTAAATGATCTGGTAGCCCGGTCTTTAACTACACCCACACGTTTCACACATCGTTGAACTTTATTCACTCAGGGTGCACACTTTTAGTCTTTGTGCGGGGCCAACGGGCTTCCTGCGCTTTGCAGTTTAATCTACAGAAAAAGTTTCAAGTTGCTTTCTCATCGTGCTTACACAAATGGCAAATAGTTTTTATAAACAATCTCTCAAGTATATGTATATGTAGTGTTCACCAGAGAATTGCTATATGGTATATTATATCCATGATTGCACTCTGGCGAAGGATTCAAGTACATCGAATTTTATTTTTTTCTATCAAAAAACGAATCACCCAAGGACCCGTTTTCGTACTAATTTTTGTTTAAAAAATCTGCTTCGTCGTATATGGCCATTTGATCTTGTAAATTGAATGATATAATTAGGCTCTACATTCTCCAAGGACTTAAATCACTTTGTTTCCATCGACTTACTGTAGTACAATTTAATTTAAAAATAACGAGGGCGTATTTTGTACACTTTTATTAAATAATTTCTACTTTATCATTTTCAAACTATTATTAAATTGCTTATAAAGATATAAAGATATAAAGATAAGTGCCGAAATTTTTCGCAGTGGTTGTCGTTTGACTGGCCGTTGCAACCCATCAGACTCTTTATGCCAAAGAATAGCTATTTTCCTTTATTGTTCACGACTTTGTTGTTTCCGGTACTTTCTTTTACTTTCATTGTTACTTTCCTTTGCTTTCATATTGGTCAAATTTTTAGTTTTTCCCTCTCCCAACTCATTCAAAAATTATCAGTGATCAGTAGTTCAAATACAATCTTAAAAATTCTGTCCAGAAAGCAGACTGTTTCATTAAGGTACAAGGCACGTTGGAACAGATACGTATAAATGACCCACAAAAAGTGCTGTTGACCCAATTTTCCCCTCTCTCTATTAACCAGTAGCGATACATCACTTTTGATTACCCATTCACTCCTCCAGTGGGATTTCAAGTTATTTTTTTTTACACAAAATGAAAATTGGTTAAATAAACGAATTCGTGGAAGTTAATTAGCTGATTTTTCGTAGAAAGAAAGTAATTTCTCTTTCTCTCTATCATCTGATCAACTTCGTCTCCTTTCCCTAACAAGATGAGTGAGAAATGCACTCAGAAAAGATAACGAAAGAGCGATTGAGCACGATGAATTTCTGGGTGAAGATACAATGATATAAACAAGGAGAGAAAGTTGATTGATAGTGAAGAAAACACGGAGAAACAGCAGAAAGAAAGCGTCTTTTCATTATCTATTTCTAATCTATTTGCCTTATTTCTCTACAATAATAAGACAGACGTCAACCAAGAAGAAACCTGTACTTAATTGAGATTTCCTCAGAATGCTCTCGTTGCTGATACGTTAGTGTACGTCTAACAGAGTAGTAGCAGTGGAGTAGATTAGTCTCATCCTGTCTTACCCCTCCCCATACACACGCTCCCTACCCTCCACGTCTCCCGCAGACCCACCTGAAATGCTTTCAAAGGAAACTAAAGTCGGAAGCCTCTAATCGAGCACGCAGGATATCTTCAGTTGAGGGATTCTCTGTACGATGAATCCTCTTAAAATGTTCTTAACTTGTCAGAGATTGGGGATTAGAAACTGAACCAAACCAAAGGAAGGATTTGTGAAAGTACAGAAGAAATGACACAATACACATTGGATCAAAAGTACCCTGAGTAAATTCACAGTATCAATCATGAGATGGAGTTCTTATTTACATGACTGTCATTCAAAAGCAATATCACAATTTCCACCTTTCATCTTCTTAAACTAAAATGACTGTTCAAACGAAATATCTGAAAATTCTAGTTCCTTTAAAAGCAAATCGAAGCCTGTCACATTCCTCAACGTTTATGAAACAGCCACCCACCTCTTCCACGATTATTGAATAGGATACACAATTGATTTATCATTTCAACTCTATCTGCTTGCTATTCACACATCAATTGTAACTGTTTGTATTCAAGCGCTTCATTGCTCTGATTGTGAGTCAGCGTGATAAATATAATGAAACAAGTAAATAAGACGTAAAACAAACCCAGCACAATCATTGAACATTCGAGCCGTCGTAGTCGTAATCGAGAAAAGTGGTGTCCGGTAGATAGGTATACACGTTAAAAAGACCTACGCGAAATTAGTTCTACAGTGGGAGTGTAATCGCCTCACTCGCTCAATAGTCCTAACCTAGAAGTAAAGTATACAATCATCTACTGTCTACCGAATTTAATTGTGGATCGAACAAACCAATGGAAATGACCATTATATTTATACGGTTCCGTATAAATTTGATAAACTGGCCTACACGTATAAAACATGCAGAAAGGTTCAAGTTCACCCAACAAAGGCTTGACTACCTCTCTCTTCAATGTTTCGTTTCCTTAATAGTAATTCATACAAACTATACCTACATATATAATATAACACTGTACACTCTATATCAAATGGTACTTATGAATTAACCGACTGGTTACTCGACTACCAACGAGTTCCTGCAGGTAGATACTGTGTAATACATCAATATAAGATACATACACTTGTCATTACTGCTAATACTGTTCGCTGATTCATTTTCGCTGTATTGTTTTATGTTCACCCATGATGTCTAGTCATGTTTAATTTAATTTGTATAATTCCATAGTACTCATCGCATTAATATTTTTCTAATAGCTCTTCAAGGAACGACTGGAACGAATGTAATTCGTATGGATGTAGTTTGTATAGAGTTACTGAAGAGAAGGGTCTTTTGTTGGAAGACCCCTTCCTTATGTAATTATACGTGTGGACCCGTTTATCCAATTTATACGGTTAGGACTTTTTTAACGATTAGGCGTGAGACGTGAGACGATTAGGCCATTCCTGTTGTAA
>JABASC010004852.1:0-11162 GCA_019776185.1 Plutomurus gul
AATATTTGCTTAAAAAATACCAGTGTTTTAATTGATTTCTTTTTTGGACACTTTTGGACGGACACCTAGTCCGTCCGGGCGAACACTGGGAGTAAGTACTGTTGGTCTTAGTCAAGAACTTAAATATTATTTAATATCAGAATCATTATTATTGTCCTGGTCTAAAATCCAAGATTAAGAAGCTAACAAGGTGTTCTGGAAAATGTGAGTATTATTAGTTTACGTCAGAAGCCAACTATATTACGGCGGAATTAAGTAGGTTCTTGTCTTCTAATCGAAACCGGTAGCAAAAATGCTCGTGGTGTTACGCGAACAGGATGTTGTTATTTTTCCATAGAAAATCAATACCAACACCTTGTAGTAAGAATGAGTAAACTATATTTAGTTAGGATTTGACCCACTAATCCGATGTGAACTCCGTAAGTTTTAGATATTTGCTTCCGCGTTTTTGCTCACAGTAACCAACAATATTATTGTCATTTCCTTTCACGATTAGTAATGAGTGTTTTCGACCAGCAACTACGATTACCATTTCCTGCAACAGTAAAGCTCCCGAATGTAACCCCTGCATATGCACGCTCTATTTTGCCGTACTTTTACTGACGATGAATAAACAACGTAATGAACCATTTAAAAAATTGTAGAATGCAACAATTTCTGCGTCATTTAAATGGACGCAAGTAAACTTCCAAAGAATTGGTAAGCGGTCACAGAATGTGATTTGATATAAAAATGCAATAATTATCATATGCATCTTCAATCTCCTTTCTGAAGCTCTAAAGATTACTACTCTGTGTTTTCCTTTTGATAAAAACACGGAAAATGTTTCCTAATTATAAAGCAATATTGATTATTTCGGTGGCTCTTGTACAATTATTTGTTGGTGTGGCAGAATCATACAACGTCACCACAACGGTCGACGCTATGGTAAGTCTAAATTAATAAATATTCCAAAATATTATCGTATGCATTCATTTCTTCGTTGTAAGGAGAAATGTTTTCCCTTTAATTAATAACAGATTTGTTAATACTATCTAGCGTTGTTTATTTGATTGAAAGGCTTTCTCTGCTAATTTCCCAGGTTTCCCCCTTAGGCTAACATTTAGCAGTAAAACTCTCCATAAACCAATAAATGATTTTCGTGTTAATTACCACTTCTCCCCAATTTTTAAAACTCACTTTTTATCGGTTGGTTGAAATAATTCAGGACCATGAAAATATTGCATACATTTTTTAACTTGTTAGAACGATTTACTTTTAAAAATTTCAGAAATTTTTGAATCGATTTGGGTACATGGACGACGAAGACATGAGACCGAACATGGGAATGAGTAAAGATGTTGCTCCTATGTTGAAGAAATACCAGAAAATGTGCGGACTGAATACGACGGGCCGACTCGACACGGCCACAATGGAAATGATGAACGTGCCCCGATGTGGAAATCCAGACATGCTCACCCCACAACATCGCCATCATCACAATCACAATCTCCTCCATTCAGATCACACAAGAAGGAAACGCTACGCTCTGTTCCCCAATAGGGAACGATGGGAGAAACAAACAATCACGTACAAAATTAGCATGATCACACCGCGAGTAAGACAACTTGTATCAGAGAATGAAATACTTGAAGAAATCCAGGCAGCTTTCAATATATTCATGGCAGTTATTAATCTGAACTTTGTCCACCAACCGCATGCGCAAAAGGTAATCATTTATACATATTTATCTCGTTGTGTTTACGTACAAAGGCATTTGACTGTAAATACTGTGCACAAATATAATGATAACATTGATATTGATAACAACTCTTTACATGTTGTTTAGGTTGATATTGACCTGGCCTTCACAGCACGGTATCATAGACAAGATTCCAGAGCTTTCGATGGCCCTGGCAATGTGCTGGCACATGCTTTTCCGCCAGGTTGGATTTCAATTCTTAATTTTTCTTCGTTTTGGTGCCTTGTAATTGTAGCGTGAATACAATTTCTAACAATTGTCTCTTTAGTTTACAAAATAATTTGATAACTTTGACCTATGTAATTAATGCAAACTGCAGCTACAGTCTTATTTGGTCACATAATTTAATGTATTAGAACGACCAAATTTTCCCTTGTGGATTGTAAATTAAATTTGATAAATGAATAACAGGAGATTTTGACACGAGTGGAATGGTACATTTTGATGAGTCGGAAGACTGGACAGTGAAATCTCACAGGGGGAAGAATATTTTGTACGTAGCTGCGCACGAGATAGGACACGCTCTTGGATTGCATCACAGTGATGTCCGTGGATCGATTATGGCCCCTTCTTACGCCGGCTACAGACCCTTTCTAGCTTTGCACCCCGATGATATAGAAGGACTGCAGGTGATTTCCATTTTTCCTAAATAAAGCCAAACATAAAATGCGTACACCCTTAATTGAATTTAGATTCGCAAATAGAAATAAATTAGTTATAAATTATTGATTTTGATGATTTTGTTAAATATCACTTTCAATTTCCACAATGGATTTTTTCTTGCAAAGGGTTCTCTTATAACATTCAATCCTAAAAATACAGAATTTGTATGGAAGGAGAGAGATTCTTCAGCTTCCATTTGCCCCCTCTCCTCGGACCACACCCACAACTTCTACGACGGAGTTAACAACGACTTCAACCCCAAGGGCGATAACTCGGTCCGCCGCGACATACAAACCGGTACATTCGCCCACTACTGAACGAAACGGTGCAACGACACAAAAAACCACCCGAAGTTTATGTGACAACGGAAAACTTGACGCCATTGCAACACTGAGTGATGGAAATACTTATGCCTTCCAAGGTGGGAAACACTAATAAATACAATATTAGGAAGAATCTTTTGTTTCTTTTTCTGTATCATTTACCGTAATAAAAACTTTGACTTATTCGTGTAGGATCCTATGTTTTCCAGTTGGAAAATGCTGGTGGAGTGAAAAGTGGTTGGCCGCAGCACATACAGGCTGTCTTTGATGGACTTGAGCCAAATATTGATGCTGTTTTCATGATGTCGAACAAAAAGTCGTACTTTTTCAAAGTGAGATTGGGGAAAAGCCTTTTACACCATTCGCAATTTAATTTTATTGTCCACTGAATGGAATTTAAATATTCATAGGCAGGGAAGTTAATACAGCAGAAAAATCTATGAAACAGATACTAACATATCAAATTAATTTCAGGGGGACAATTATTGGCGAGCAACTGGGAAAAAGGTTGACATCGGCTATCCTAAAAAAATATCTGATCACTTCCGCGGCATTCCAAATAATATTGATTCCGCTTTTGTGGATGGGGGATACATCTATTTTACTAAAGGTCTGAATTATAATTAAATTCACAAAAAATGAATTAATTGAAAATTATGACTAAAGATTCCGCTTAACACCTTTATAGGATATTGAAATTAAACCAAAATCTTGTTCGTACAACTGATATTAAATTTTTGAACCTATTATTCAGGAGACAAATATTGGCGTTTCGATGTTAAGGCGAATCCTTCCGTCAGTTCCAACTACCCGCTTCCCTTAAGCGATTGGGGAGTGGAGAGTGGAAAACAAATAGATGCATCGTTTTCATCAACCACCCAAAATGCCATTTATATTTTTCGAGACGAACAGTATTGGAGATTGGATAAAAATCCCATCAGAGTAAGACTGGCGATTGATTCTAATATTCCAACTTAGTTTTGGTTGTCACGATATGATATATGTATAATTCCTACAGCCCCCAAATCCAATTTAAAATAGATTTATGACAAGTTAAAATCTGCTCGAATCGATTCATGATGTTCTACTCCAATATTTTGAATAGTCAAACCCTAGCTTCTCCTAGGAGCCTTACCCATCCTGATATTGTTTTATTTTGCACTCAATAGCCTACAGTTAGGTTATGCCACCAATCACACACAATGAAATACATATATTCAAAATTTTATAAAATATGTGAACGATATTTGAAAAAACATATAACGATGTACATTGGTTTTGTAAATCTTATTACAGATTGCCCAGGGAGAAATTGTGTACCCACGCTCTAGTAAACTAATGGTGTTTGCTTGTCACACTCATGCTTACCACAACGGTCATCACCGTCCACACGTGCACAATCGTCGAGACTCCCTTCTTTACCAAAAATACAAAGACAGAGTTTATTTTCACTAACCTTAACGTTTTCCTACTTACTTTGTATGCATACAATAATGCTATTGTTGGAAATAAATACCACATTGTACGTTGTCGATTTTAACGGTGCTCGTTATCAGTTTAAATCATTTGTTGTCTCCTCAAGTACGACAGGATTGTTGAATTTTATATCTAATTTTCCTGGTGTGAGGCGGGGTCTAAATGGCACCATTTGTAACTGTAAAAATTGTTGAGTAGTTGCACAATTTTGGCAAAAACGAGAAATATCTCATTTTAGTTATTTGCGGGTTAGATAAATACTTTTATAAGAAATCAACTTCTCGTAAGTAATTATTATATTTGGATACCAGAAATCCGGATCCAAAACATGGACCAATTAAATAATTTCTCCACCTATAATTATTTAATCATACGAACAATTCTAATGCAGCACCATTATTGTTATTTCGAGGTATAATGGCTAACATTTGGCCTTTCGCTCCGGATGTAATTGGAAACGTAGATGGGAGCACAAACCGCAAATTCCAAACCTAAAGACTTTTGTCTGACAATGTAAAAGTTTTTACTACATTGGCGAACTTACAAACAAGTAAGAAATTCAGGATGCTTATACTTACACATTCTCAGTCAAATGTAGTAAAATATTTAATATTTTTCGACCAGTTCCAACAAGACAAAAGGCACTAAATATATGCTCATTACACAACATATGAATTAGATTATTAAACTATATTTAGTAACATTTGAAAACTGTGAACAATCCCTATGCAATACTGGGGGAAGCTCACCTTATAGCTGAAAGGATAATTAAATCGATTTTATAAAGACTGTAATGGAAGAGATGTGCATATTATCGTTTGCCGCGTGCATCAAGCGCTAACTCTATTACAAAACTAGCACAAAATATGTGTATACAATAAAGTACTGATTGTAAAGTAATTTTTGTGTTTCCTGTTAATCTTTCTTGGACGCTGGGACGGAATCATTATTACGATGAATAATTGAAGGCAAGTCACAGCCTGTGTAAGCTCCAATGTCAACACAATATTGAATAAATTCACACCAGTTTGGATCTGTCGTCAGCAAATTAGGGTTTCCTATAACGTAGAGGAGTGATTGAGCTCTAGTTATAGAAACATTGAACCTTTTTGAGTTTAAGACGAATTGAAATTTATTTGATGAGCCTTCCTTTTCATTATCCGAACGAACTGTAGTAAAAATAATTATTTTGCGTTCTCCACCTTGAAATTCTTCTACGGAACCCACTTTTGGACCATCGTAACCCAATTCTTGATGCTCACTTAACATGTTTGTGTAGAGTCTTTTGATTCTCTCCACCTGGAATACAGAAATAATATCAATATTTGTATATTAAAGTAGGCTGAGGTGAGGTTTTCTTAAACTTAAATAGAAAGTGGGTTTATGTGACATACCTGTCCACGATATGGTGTAATAACTCCTATATCTTCAACGTGAACTCCCAATGATAAAAGTTTTCTTACATAATGCACAACAACGGACGCTTCATAGTTGTTAAACCAACTTGTGGAATTGATGGCTCTCCCACTTGCTGCTTGAATTCCGTGAAACACAATTGGTACATTCAAATTAACCAGCAGTTTCTCTTTGAGAAATTCTTCTTTTCCACACAGCTCATATTTTGTCAAATCTGCGCAAGGCTCAAGCTCGTCATCATAAAATAACTTGGAAGGAACCTTTAAAAGTGCCGAATGTGCCCGGTAATTTTTCACGAGTTTTGTCAGTAAAACAGGATTGTAATTTGTTGTTGGAAATAGTTCAACATTTCGAGAGTACACAGGCAGCTTCATTAATCGTTCCAAAAAAGAAAGTTGAAGTCCACAGGCTACAGCATAATTACTTGAGAGAACTGCACCAAGCTGATAAGGATCTCCAGCTAATATCACCTATTAAGTAAATCTAGAGCTAGGACCATTTCATTTCACTTTTCGATATTTTCATTACATTTTTTTTCAGTAAATGAGAAATGGTTGTCGGTAGTCGTTACAGATAAAAAAAGACTTACTTGTCCTCCTTTGGCAACTGTGACCAATATGCATGGGAGCATTGCTTCTGGCTCCGTGCAGTAGCCAGCCTCATCAATAAATAGGTGAGTAAAGTACCCTTCATCCAACTTAATTTGCGTGAATTGACTTGTTGTTGCACACGTTGAAATTACAATACGGTGTTTCGTCACAATATGAAGCTCATCTCCAGTTCTCACGAACGCTTTAAGCTCTTTCGAATAATTCTCTTTCTCTGCCCTGATGAAACCTAAAAGACGAATGAAGTCTCCTGGAACGAAACAACCCGTTTCTAATAATTTGTGCGCAATCAGGTCCGCCGCTGAGTTCGAAGGAGCCGTCACCAAAATCCTTAAGTGATACATAAGGTACGGATTTTAGATAAATTCGTGAAGTTTACTTTTGATATAAATACAATGTAAGAGTCGTTTATTGTATATATAACATTTTATAAACATTATTTTCTGCAGTATGTCATTTCAAGACATTCTATAATGTTTGGTCATACGTCATACAGGTCTAAGGTCACTTTGATTCTGGTTGACTAGAATAGCAGCATTATAATATTTTTCTTTATCTATTGTAATAATTAATTGATGTACATACCGAGAATTTGGTTCGAGTGAAAATACTTGAACGATTGCTTCCACAATTGTGACGGTTTTTCCAGTTCCTGGTGGACCGAATATGAAATAAGGCAGTGGTCGAGCTTGACCTCTTAAAATTCTTTTGACTGCCTCTTTTTGCTCAATGTTCAGTTTCGTGTTTCTCCACTTTAATATCATTCCATTTGGCTTCCACGTTATCTCATTTTGCACTGGGACGTCTCTCAGACTTTCAGCACGGGTTCCCCAAAGGCTTTTTAATGACGAAATAGTCGGTGATGGCAAATCCATTACCCGGCCTGGATTTTTTAAAACCACGTTCGACTCCTACACATTTATAGTCCCTTAATTTGCATTACCAACAGGCCAATGGTTTATACATGCATTCGGTTATCGCCATCATATTTTACATCAGAGATGAAATCATAATTTGTTTTTACCGAATTGCTCGTCTCATCAGCCATGGTTAGTTCCTCAAAGCAGATTCTGGCGGGCTTCATAACTACATCATTTTCTGTCGGAAATAGGAACGACCTTCCCAATCCTATAACAGCGG
The DNA here is from genome assembly GCA_019776185.1 of Plutomurus gul. Classification (NCBI taxonomy): domain Eukaryota; kingdom Metazoa; phylum Arthropoda; class Collembola; order Entomobryomorpha; family Tomoceridae; genus Plutomurus; species Plutomurus gul. The sequence continues at coordinate 7,368 of JABASC010004852.1, forward strand.
ATTCCACAGCAAAATGATTGCGCCTGAAAAGAGCTCGACTTGCCACCAACTCAATTCTAACAGTTTCTCGATTGTATAGCACGTGAAAACCGGGGTCAAATCGAGCATACACGTTGTCACCGCGGACTTCATAGATGTTTCCTTCGTACCGAACTTCTGTTAATTAAAATATCATTAGAATTTTTGAACTTTCCAAAATGCTACTACATTAATTTTCACAGCATATGCGCAAACTTATATAGTTGATTTATAATTGTAGTCGTCCATACCTTTTAAGCCATTTGGAAAGTATACATTCACTCTGTCCCCTGTGTGTATTTGAGGGTACACAATTTGTAAATTCGGAATAGGAAGCACCATAGACTCTCCAGCCTGTCTCATCACCAAGGTAATGATATGTTTTCGCAAACTAAACGTTGTCGAAATCTCTTCTAGCCACAAGCAAAGGTCAAACTTTTTCTAAAAATACATTTAACGGTATGAGTAAAGGGAAATAGTATGAAAATTAACTATATCTTACGAGCTCAAGGCGGCATTTCATGCTAACAGTTTAGAAAAATCATGGTCTTATAAAGTTTGGTTGTCACAACTAAGCTCAGAATACAAAAGTTCCGGCACAAAAAATTAGCCCACAGCTCAAAGCCAGCACATACACGATACAAATGTGCACGATTAGAATTTAACTAGAAGCAGTTGACATTGGTTTTCCATTCAGGGTACGGAAATAGGACCATGTACAAATAAATGTGAACCACTTATAAGTGCAAAGCATTTTATATTGTAACCACGGTAACGAGGCAGCATATTGGATCTTACATACATATTCACCATCAGTGGTTGACATTTTGATGCAGATGCTCCTATTTCCATTCCCTAGGAGAAAACCATATCAACGGTACTGAGAATTTCTGTCGATATGGCGACTTTCAAGTATATGCATTTGTGTGGTTTCTCGCGGATGTCGGGTAATTCTTGGTTCTCGCGGCTTTTCCCGAGCCATCAATGTGATTTTTAATATTCACTGTTTGGATGAAGGGAGATTAAAGTTGTCATTCAGATTTTTTAACAAGGCTTTTGAAGGCACAGTCTGACATATTTGTTAAATATACGAATCGAAAGGTAAATTCACCAGCTACAACTTTTTTCACGCACAATTTCATTTAATGTTTGGTTTAGCGTAAAATTTAAAGTATTGAAAACGTGACGATCATTTCAACATTGCTCAAAATATACTCGTTTTTTTTAAAAATACAATACAATTATGAAGTTGTGCGTGGTAAAAACTGTAGCAGATGAATGTTATTTCGTTTGGTGTATTTAACTAGTGTAGACCTTGCAATCCGAAGCCTTGTTAAAAACGAAATTGTCATTTTAACACGTGCGGTATATAGAAAAAATAACTACAAATTACATGAACCTACTTAACGACAATCGTTTACCTGGTAATTGTTGAAATCCAGTTTAGCTTTGGAATATGAATAATTTTTTCTCATTATATTTTCGTCTTTGTCAGTCATTGCACATTGCAAATCCTCAGGAATGGCATAAAATCCAAGTTTACGATTTTGAAAGAACGGTTGGCGAAATGGTTGAGGTCCCCTGATGGCTCGTTCCGTACAATCTCGCTGTATGTTATTCAAGATTTGTCTTTGATTATATTTGGCGTACCTAGTCGCTGGTCGCTCCATATCAGTCGAATATTTCTCGAGAGGGTCATTGCGGGCCGGAAGAGAGTTAATCATCAAGTAGCGACCACAAGTGAATGATTCAAACTCTAACAGTAACAAGTCTTTTGTGCGTCCAATCATGCGTGGATAACACAATACCTGTATTTAGAAATGAAAATCCCAAATTTTATAATATTTAAGTACTATACTTTCGTAAGCAAGCGAGGAAAGTTGATACCGTAATCTGAACGAGAGACAACGACTTCGTCAACTTGATATTATCGCAAACAGTGTCTTTGCTGTTTCCCAGCTTAACCGTAAAATTGCAAATCTCTTGATCACCCACGACTTTCACATTTTTCAGCAAACAGGGTTCGTCAGACATCAATTTAATAGTTATTGTTTGTTCAGAAGATTCCTCCACTCGTGTGTCTTTAAAGGTGACAAATTTTTGTGGGTAAATGGATAGCTCGTAGCGAGGCTCAAACAATGGATCAAGATGTGCTGGAATAGGTAGACTCTCTTCCGCGTTGCTCCATCCATCATCTACCATTCTTTAAATGCATAATATTAATTAATCATTTCTCAATCATAAATTATTGCTTCTCAATATATTTTTATTTGGCTTTGTCTGGTCAATACAATTAAATTCTTCATTGTTAAAAATTAAAAATGTATGTAAATAATGTACCATACCGCTGTTTCTGTTGAAGCGGAACCTTTGTTAATGTTTTTATAGAGATGGCTCTCCAGGAAAACGGTTCTTGGTAAGACTCAACTGCAGTAACAGTAACTGCGTCTCCAACTCGTAAAGGTCTATCGCTGACACGATTCTCAAAATAGATAGTTCCATCAATACAGAGAAAATTATTTTTAGTGATCACGGTACTGTTCAGTGTTTTCTGTTTTGTTGGTGTTGCATAAAAAATTTCTCCAATATGACGAGACTGGCAATCGTCGTACTTTCCTTCCAGGACTTCAATTCCGTTGAGTTTTGCATGTATGCGAAGGTAATCTCCTGCATCATCAAATAAAAATTCAAGCTTCATGAAATGCTGACAAGAAATATACGTAAATATTATAAATAAGAATAACTTGAATGCATATTCAGTGAATATGCAGGATATAATATTCACTATTCACCCGAACATGGTATAAAATCTAAGAGATCACTTTTGACTGTACGCTTGTCTAAACTGCCCATTCTTAATGTAATTTCTTTGCGATGCCGATCATAATATTCCACTTGAGCAATATCTTTGAGCACTCGTCTTTCGTCTTTATCTTCAGTAGTGTCTTCGTGCAACTGAACGCTGGTCACAATCCAACTGGAACACTCGGTACGCTCAGCCTCAAATAAAACTTCAGAATCCAGAGTGATTCTATTGGTGAAGTAACGGTAAAACTTTTTCTTAGAGAACCTAAACGTATTGCTAATTATGCAATTATCATTGTCCTCTTGAAAAAAGGTCACCAATCCTATAGCCTTCAGAGATTCAATGGTCGTATCTTTTTTAAAGCTTGGAATGCTGTTTATGACATCTGCTGTTGTATAGGCATCCAATGGTGATAATTCTTCATCACTAAAAATGAAGCTTCGCAGGAAGCCGTACATGCTGGAGATCATGTTGCAATAGATCTCTCGATCTGTAGTTAAAACTACGGCGGTTCAAGTTTGAGGTCCTGTATATGTAAAATAAAGAAAAAGTAATGAACAATTTGTTGATCCAAAAATCATATTTCTAGAGAGAGAGAGAGAGTTTTTATTTAAAACACACTGTCACTATTGTGATTGTCGTAAATATGACACAGAATACTTGATACATTATAAAATTACACGGTATGGTTTAACATCAAAATTATCTTATAAGCTTGCTACTATACAAAAATTGAGTTGTTATATAGATATAGAGCTGTATTATTTAGAACCGGAATGTGATTTTTCGGTCGGTCGGCGAAAACCAATGTCAAATAGCCTATCGGATAGAGCACCAAAAATAAGCGGATACCTGTATCCGCATTTATTTTTTAACATTTCCCCTGTGGTTGCAATTACAAATTATTTTATTTTAAGTGTTGGGGTCCGAATTTCGGATTTTCGAGAAAGGGGATTGTACTACAAATCGTG
>JABASC010004853.1:0-11161 GCA_019776185.1 Plutomurus gul
TAAAATAGTTATGCTTGTCCATAGGTGGTTCCATAACTCCATTATAATATGCATCTTGGTAGGCTGTAACGAAGCAGACAATTTTTCTGTTTAAATGTAAATTACTATGCTGCTGGAGCAAAGCAGTGAGAGTGGAGAAACTGATTTATTCCGTTCACAAATGTCGAAAGTGCTTTCCAAACAGAACTCTTATTGTTACAATTTCGTGTCAGTGTACTGAACTTTGTTGTAGCCCGTTTAGTGTGCACATACTACGTAGATAGCAGTACATGACTGTTTATTTGAAGCAATTGTAAAGTATTAAAATAAAGTAATGTAATGTATCTGGGCCGATTGGTGATAACAACAGAATTGCACCTGATCAATTCTATCAATCCGAATATTCTATTTGATTCAGGTGTATTTTGCACGTAAGTTATTGTCATAAAAGTTAAGCATTGGTATTTTTCTATACGTTTACTTTAGATTGTGATGCATATGTATGTACATGCCCCAAATACACAAGTTAAGTACACACGTGGGTAGGTAAGGGATTTTATTCGCGGAGAAGTTAAAGAGTTCGAAGGACGATTATTTTTTAATGCACACGTTATTCGGAGCATTCCAGACTCAGACTATCAAACACATACAGTGTTGACTGTAAAGTAGGCCAAGTGTGTAGGCACATATCTCCAGCAAGCAACACGCAAGTAAATTATGTGGCTGGTAGTGTGGAAAAATAAACACAGTATTAAAGGCTTACTGATTTTAAGCTTGACAGTAGTAAAAGCAGAGTTTATGAACGATTTGGCAAATGGTGTACAAATGCACTTGCTCACGTGCGAAAAGTCCTAGGAAATCATGAGGAATTACACCAAAAACAATTTCGAGCTAGACCGATTAGGATAAACGTAACCTATACTCTCCTACATACACTCTGTACTCATACACATACATAGGACGGTACACTTTCAAACTATTAATTTTACAGCTTGTTTCCGAAAAAGGGAAACTCGGAAACACACATGGACAGTTACAGTGTAACTAGGCAGCTCACACTGTGACTGTGATTCAAGTCATGTTTGTATGTGCGCTCATGTTTGCCTAATAAACCAGGGATAATGTACAGCGAATATTACATAAATCCCTGGAATGAAATGATACCGTATATAGTATACATACTTATATTGATTTTTACATAATACTACTTACAATGAAGGAACGCTACTAAAAGTTATTTCTGATATATTATGTATAGAATGTTTACATATTATAGAACCACGAATATGCTATTTGTGTATGTAGTAAACAAAAGGTAGGAATCACGTTCACTTTCTTACGCGATGATTGTTATAGTCCATAAGAGTCTTTCGATTTGTTTGAAACTTTTGACGTGCTTACTTAATGTCACGAGAGTCTACAAATGTAACATGACACCCACAAACCTTACACTCAATTGCGTACGTAATTGAGAAATAGTTTCACGAAGACTTTTCTAAATGCTTACTATACGATATGCATAGTAATCGGATAAAGTAACATGAAAGTCATTGTTGTTGTGTGGCTAGGCTAAAATGCTTATTATATATAATTTCATGCAACTGTAATGTACAATAAGTGACATTATGGCGCTTATAATCACAGAGTACACAGAACTGTCTTAATATCTTGTTTAAATAATTTGGAAATTACAATTACTGTAGCTTAGAATGACATGGGTGCGATGTGATAAGCAGTGACGATAAATAGCTGGTATTTGTTGGCTAAAAATTGGTATTGATTGTGCGAGACTTGGTGATAGGACAGAGGTACTACACATATCCATTACGTGTACATACATACTAGACAGTGTGTAGACAACTAAAAATTAGGATTGACATATACACTTGCAGAGATAGAGAGATGATGGCGATAGTTGCTAGTTACTACTACCTGCATATTTGTTATCTCTGACTGTATATGTAGTAAGTAAGCACATTGAAAATGCGTTAGCGTTATTTGCATTGTACATTGTACATAACATTTGAAGTTTAGTTTAGGCAATATTTCTTGCACTGTTGACTGTCTCGCCAAGTGTAATTGAGTGTAAGAGATACGAACTGTCTGCAGTAATACACAGAGTACTATAGTACATACACCTAGTATTCTCTGTACATTGCCACAAAATTATATCGGGACACTGCTGCTGGTTGCCGTGCTTTCTGCTGTTCAGACGAGAGTCTGTGAGCGTTAGTGAGCAACTAATAAAGCTAAAGAGCAAAGTTCGTTCATTGCAATAGACAAGACAAGTCAGTAGCAACGGAGTCTAATGTCAGCACGAAAATTTTGGCATGCAATGATATTAGAAGACATAATATTTGCTTACACACTACATCAACGGACTCGACGATATTTGCAATATGACAGAACATTCACACATAAATTACAACGGAGTGTAATGTCAGCACGAAAATTTTGGCATGCAATGATATTAGAAGACATAATATTTGCTTACACACTACATCAACGGACTCGACGATATTTGCAATATGACAGAACATTCACACATAAATTGTAGGGTTCGGGGCGTACGTGATGTAACCGAGCCTTGAGCGCTTTTCTGCACACAATTATTTCTAAAAGTCACTCAAAGCGATAAGCCTAGTGATTTTGTAAAAAATAAATTTTTTAAATGATAAATAATGCAAACAATGATAATACAATGGGAAAGGCACACATACATTACCCTATGCTTTAGAAATGAAAAGTCCGTAAGTTAATATAGTTTCCACAACAAGCATGTAAATTGACTCCGACACAACAACAATGCGTTCAATTTACTATTTGCGGTACGATAAACGTGGCCATGTATTTATACAGTGGGTAAAGAACTATGTTGTGGGATATTGCTTCAATTTTATTTCTATGTAAGTTATATACTTATAAATAATATTGCTTTCTTCGTGCGGCAAGGGTTTGCAAATTTATTTCTGCAGGCTTATTATCTAGTTGATTAGCAACATTCACACTGGCTTTGCTTACCCTTTTGCGTAAACGGAACACGCATAGCAATTATTAGCAATAATACGACACGAACTATATTTGAATCTGATAAGTGGATCTAATGATTGTTTTCTCTCTATTCTAGCCGTAAAATTCGGTCGCATGTCGAAGAAGCAACGAGAAAAGGTGGAGGATGAAGTTCGTTACCACAGAGCCCAAATGAAAGTGCCCCCTAACAGCGTAGAAGCTGCCCCCGACTCCTCCGGTTTCGACCACACAATCCCCTCATCCTCAGACCAGAATTTGTCCTTTAATCCCCACACAAATACCTACAATCACTATCCCAGCGAGTAAGTACATCTACTTACTCATTATAGATTATTTATGACTAATTAAATGAAGAGGGAAATATTTTATTGAAATCTTGCATAGGTACATTAGATTTGTGCAGGCTTCTTATTAAGAAACACCACGTGCAAATGAAACAACAATATTTTTTTTGCTTTCGCAGATACACACCGAACGGGTATTTTGCAGGTCCACCCAGTGGAAGCATTAGCTATGATATAGGAGGCGATTTTGTAGATTCGACAACGAGTAGTGGAGCTGGTTTTGAACCTAGGTCTAATTCATCAGAACTACCCGATTCACAAGGGATGTCATTGATGAGTTCTTCAGTACCCCCTAGCACAGCTCATCCCGCAGATTCAGGTAAAACATTAATTAACAATAATCATATTACATTAGTATTAGACAATTATTGTATTGGTGATACAATTATTAAGTGTCAATGTGATTAATGATTACACAGTTCAGAATCAAAATTAAACAAATTTTTAAACCATAAAAAAACTCATCGTTCTAAAAAATGATTCCATGACCTTTAATAGGTAACCTTTACTAAAATACTATTATTCTATTGACGATGTGGATGTGATACATTTTTTTATACGAAAATTAAATTCACATTGATCCCAAAACTATCACACTTGAATTAATGCATTAATCCCACTGTGATAATCACATCCGAAACGCTAGTTTAAATTACAAAAATCATTTATTATACACATCCACTGAAGTAATATAATTCTAACTTGCTTATAACCACATACATACAACACAAAATTTTACTTTAACCTTACGATTATTTATTTATTCTTTTCAGCAGAAATCTTAATTAAAGTAACATTTGTTTCAAATTTCAGTTCAGATCTCCGAGCTACTAGCCAGAACTATCACGGACGCTCACAACAGAACATGCCTCTATTCCAATGGTACGGAACATTCTATGATTTATTATTTGCAGTACGTTTATCATTTTAGCTGGAGTCTGTCAGTTGTGCACATTTTCTCTACAAATGCTATCATACTCGTACTACACTGACTACCGGAGACAGATACGCAATTGAGTCAGTTCAACCCGAAAGGTTTCGCCATGAAAAGAAGTGCACGTGTATCCTGCTGAGCAGTAGAATTTACCGAGTTGTCGATAAGCTGCTAGATAAATGGCTTTGTTTTATTTATTTCTTGCAGAGCAAGTAGCAGAGATGCTCCGACGTCCTCAGGACATCTCAAAAGTTGTATATTACAAAGATTTAATTCACGAAGAATTGTGGCTGGAGGCGGCATCCCGCCTCACGGCAGTTGTTCAACAAATCATCGAGTTCGCCAAGATGGTGCCCGGCTTCATGAAGTTGCCGCAGGACGACCAAATAGTTCTCCTGAAGGCAGGCGCCTTTGAGCTGGTCGTTCTTCGTGTCTCACGGCATTTTGATCCAGCGACCAACTCCGTCCTCTTTGGAGAGACACTCTTGCCACCGGAAGCCTTCCTGACGGCCGACACCACAGAAATGAAGCTTGTCTCTTCCCTGTTTGATGTAGCTCGTGCCCTCGCTGAACTCAAACTTAACGACACACAACTTGCCCTCTACTCCGCCTTTGTCCTCCTCTCTCCGGGTAATGCTTTTATTATGCCTATAAATATATATTATTTAAATAATACATACTTTGGTAATAATAAAATTGATCAAATGCATTGTTGATGATTGTTTGTTGATTTAATTTGAAAATAATTTAGACCGACCGGGCCTAAAAGGTACGGGAGAGATTGCTCGACTAAATGGGGCAGTTCTTCGATCGCTTAGGTTTGAAGTTGTAAAGACGCATCGCCTTCCAATTAAGGGAGATGTAACCGTCGTGGACGCCTTGCTAGCACGTGTACCTCAGCTAAGGTGAATGCCTTGTTTCTTAAATAGCCATAATAATCAACATTTTGAGCAGTTAACAAAACAGTGTTTGTCTAGGGAATTGGGACTTCTCCATTTGGAAGCTTTGGGAAGACTCAGAAGGATGTCCCCGCACCTGGAATTCCCCGCCCTGCACAAAGAATTATTTGCTGTTGACACGTGATTCGTAATTTTTTAAAGGTAATATAAATAAAAACTCGTGCTCACGAGTGTCCAATCAGAAGCAAAATGACAGTTGAGTGTCTATCTGTCGTGTCAGTCAGTTGTCCATTATTCTTATTCAAAGAAGAATCTTTTTACCTTCTCATTTTATAATCAAACTAACACTCATCATCGTTAAAATAGTTTCTCGTCATCGTGCATGTTTGTTTCAGGAAGAATGACTTTTGTTTGTTTTGTTTTGTACAATCTCATGTAATGTTTGTCGTAATGTTATATTAATTTGCATATAATATGCTTGTTTGTTATACTGTTTCACTTGATTTTGTGATGTCAATTCTTTCCCATGGCGTACCTAATAGTAATTTGTAGTTTATCTAGTAGAATAACACTGCTACTGCGAGTCTTTATTTAAATACTTATTATTATTAGACAAAGAGAAACAGATTTAGTTTTATGAAATGAACCAACCCTAAAAAAATTACACTTTTGAAAACTGTACTGTAGATATTGTGGTGCGTTGGTGTATGTGACGTATTTTTAGGTGGAGCTGTGCCTGTGTCTCTCTGTCTCTCCTGGAGTTCGTACCTGTTGTAGCGGCAATCACGTGATTTAAAAGAAGAAATGGCTCCACTCGACTCTGTACAATTTAGGGGGGTTGTGGTTTCTCCAATTTATTTAATTTGTATCATCTACTATATTATATTGCACCTCCAATTAATAAACTTTTGCTTATTGTGTTATCATAACTGATGTTGTCTGCCTATTCTCTGATCTAGTGCCCATCACGTCATCCCCACAACTGGATGGCAGACACTTTTCAATGAGAGTCATTCATATGTAATATACTGAAAGTACAATGATCTTTAGCGAGAGAGAGAGAGAGAGAGATTTCCTTCCTATCTGTTGAAATGATGATGACGAGAAAATTGAAACTACTTACTTATTACTAGATTGATATTTGAGTCAAGTCAATTGAAAGTAATATCTATGTATTGAATGCATATATACAAGAGACAGCATGTGCCATTGTGTGATGGGTAGTAGACGGAGTGAAACCATATTTCTCCCATGAAGAAAGAGAAAAGTCCCACCTGAGCAATAACAATCATTTTTATACCAAAGGAAATACAGTAAAGTAGTGAGGGATGCGGTTAAAGGCGATTTTGTATCTGCAATGTACAAGATCTTGTATAAAAAAAGTTGCTTTTCCATTTCAAGATTCATATATAGTTAAAAAATACAAAAACGAACATAATAAATAGACGTACATAGAAATATACTATTGCAGTTACTCCTACAACAAGAGAGAGAGAGTAACCTGTTCCTACTATCTGTATAATCTATCATCAGTTAAAAAGTTAAACGTAAATGACAGAAATTTTTTGAATATTTTATACTGTTAGTCGAGTAATCTTGTATACTGTTGCATGATCGTTTATTGTGAGACACGGTTGACTGTGTTCTGTTTGACGAGTTGGTAAGTAAGTTATATATCTAAATAGATACAATAATATTGAACGAATGTTAACAACTTGAATTGTTATACGTATGTTACATACTTTATAGCTACTACTACTACGCAAAAATACAAAAGCAGTTATTATTCCTCCCTTACATAATATATTCAATTAAAATCTCTATAACTCAAATATTTACAACAACAACAACAATAACTGCAGATTTCATTCATAGAACGGTCTAATTAAAAACTGACTGTCTGTAATAATTTTAAAAAACTGCAATCGAATCAAATAATTATTATACAACAATGACTACTACAACATAATAATAATAATTATAATAAATTCCCGCTACTTGTTAGTGGAAAGAAGAGAAAATAGCAGGAAAGCCTGCACACAAGGATCGGACGTACAAATTAGAATCCTTATATCTGGTAGTATCAATTTGAATTTAATATTGACAATTTAATGCACGCTAGAATCGAATCTTTTACATCATAATAACTAATGACATTGTCCTATCAATTCAAGCGGATAAATTATTTACACACACGTATACACAACAAGTTCGGACTCGAAAATAAAATTGGGGGTAATTCTTACCCGATTCCAACTCTACTCTCTATAATACACTGTTATTATTATTATTATTATTATTATTATTAAATTCTATATGCAATATGCAAAAAATTGAAAGTTTTCGTGGGAGTATTCTATGATTTAATGCATAGTCCACTCCTCGTTTCGTAAAACCAGAGGTAGAGGCGGCAGTAACACAGAGACTTTCTACTTTCAATTGCAGGCTGGTTGATTGACATGAGAAGAGAAACAATGAATGAATTGTTATGAAAGCAAAGAAATGAACGATCGAAAACAGATAGAAAAACGCAAACTTATACTCAGCATACTTGTGGGATGTTTGATTGATTGGAGTCTGGAAACTCTGCGAGCGACCCCAAGATGTTTTGTATTATGATTAACACAGAAATAAATTGTTATTAAGTATTTATAGTTACATATGTTCGAAATTGTTTTAACGTTTAAAAATTGCATTTTTATACGCTTGAAGCAATGTTTTCTAATAAAAACGTTTAAATTGTCAATTTAATATAATGATTGTGCTCAGGCAGTTCACTTCTTGGTAAGCACGCAACTTGCAACTTTTTTTATTGTATGGAGAAAGAGTTTGTATCTAATCTATTATATTCATTATTCTAATAAATCAATCTGAAAATGTCACTTTGTCTGTCAACTACTTTGAAACAGGGAAACTTGAATCTAAAACATTCACAGGTGGGCGGCTCATCACGAATTTCCCTTATATTACTTTGCCAAGTTTTCAATTGACAGGAGAAAGTATGCGTAGCATTGTGTAACGCATCATTACGCGTAAAATTTTCTCCACGGTGGAGTAGGGCACAATCGCCATATTGAAGGAGAAAGTTTAGGAAAGTAGAGGAGAGAAAGGCTAACAATAGGAAAAAGTACTTTCTCCTTTTGTATGATATACAATATTATTCTATATAGGGGAAATGGTAGTTAAGCTTTCATAATACGGCTTTCATAATATGGCTTCCATATTCAGAGGTGAAAGCAGTTCACAAATCCAAACATTTCCCATTCATCCGTACATTCCCAGCCAACTCAAAATACTGTCTACAAAGTTTTCAGATCCATTGCATATGCGTTATGAATCATGAATGTAAATGTTAGTTGACGTTGATTCGCATATTATGAGAAACTTTATATATTTTCTGCTTTGAATCTCTAATAAAATTTATTTGGAGCACTTCATTGCACTACGATCAACAATGCTGGCTCCAAAAGTCTCACACATGGCATCATTGTGAATTTTCATTCATATTTCCAGCAATAAACTTTTGGTGCAACTTTTCGGATACTTCCTAAAACGGGGGTTTTATTGGAAAAAAATAATCTTCAACTGTACTTGGTTGTAGTATCTAGAAGCAGATAAATATTATCAGAAAAATGACTTGAAGTACTTCTCGAGTCATTTCTGATATGAATGCATGTTGTGAGACAAAACAGACACCTGCGGACGGATATTACGGGGCCCCCAAACAACAATACGAACACAATATTAACGCTTAGTCACAAATGCTATCACACAATAATATTGAAACAGAAGCAAGTTTTTCATCACTTTATCATGTTAGTTTTATTCATAATATAGACATGTATATTTAAATATGACCCGATATCGAGAGCGTCTACAAAAAATAAACTGCGAGTAAAGCACCTATTGAAATATATTGGGATTTGAAAGACTGACAGAAAACTGTTCCACATGTATTGTGTATTGATTTGATGTGTTTGATAGAAGTTTTCAATCCGAGAGGTCGATGGACTCGATGTACACATTGTTACACATTGTTGTCAAACCAAACCACAGCAGTCAATTTCGTTCTTTCTTTTGGCAGACAGAGTTCTCAAACTGCCACTCATTTATCTGTACATACTTTTAGCCAAAGTTTGCAGAATTGCATTTAAACCAAAACATTTTGTATAAGAAATCACTCCGATCAAATACAAAGAAGAATTTCCAATCATACTCAAGAAGAACATTGTTAATAAATACATTTCCAGGGAAAGAAGGAGTTTAGAGTAATGTAGCATTATTAGTTGTATGTATATACTTATGTAGCTGTAATATATAGTATCATCGTATATTCAAGCATAGCACAGCTATGCAAGTTTTAACTAGGTACCTACAGTATATATGCAGATTCTTATTACGCCTTATTCGATTAAAAGTTCAACATCTAGAATATTACACGGATTTCATATATCGATCATCGATTTGTTTTTCCTTCCCATGTCCTTCTCACTGTACGTACACACATTTTGATATACTACAGAATCTTCACTGGATGAAATCCTCTGTCTAGATATACATAAACACAATTACCTCCGATATTGCAATATTTTTTTGCTCTACTCTGTTTTATGTATTATTTCCCATGTACATATTAGACGATTCTGTTTAACTACACTCTGTTTCCTGATACATGATGGGACCATATTTTTTGCTGCTACATATTTTGAAAATGCATCTCAGAATCACAAACCTCAAACTATAAATGAAAGCATAATATACATAAGTAAATAACTATCCAAGGCACCTAGACAATACCTTCACCAGTATAGGCTACACGTCTAGGCCACCATGCATCTTATTATGGTTATAGATACGATAGCTCGTGGAGGTTGAAGTTAACAAGGACAATTAATCATTTGGGTGCCTGAGTAATATGTGCTATATGTGCATAAAAGTAGTCGAATTTAGGATTCACAATTTTTTTGATCGGACATAAAAGTTAAGATTTCAGCACTAAAGATAATGTTTACCCACTCAATGCAAAATCTAAACGAACTTGTAGAAAAGGTCAAATAATTCTTGAACCTTTTAAAATTAATTCGTATTTTACATTGTTACGCGTCAATCTTGGTTGAATTTACAATTCAGCTTCAAAATAACACATAACACAACACAAAGTAGATTACAAAATCAAAGTATTATTATTGCGCTAACACAAAAGAAGATATAGCTAACAATGTTCTGTACATTCATTCGAAACTATGTAAATACAAAGACTACTAGCAACAATTACAAGGACTTTCCGAGTTCCAGCGGAATTGTATTCTTACAGAGTGACCTGTTTATTCAACAACTACCTATAAACTACGGTATATGTACTATATGGTACAATCTTATGCATATAGTAGGTACATACAGATTCGAATAATCTTTCCACTACAACACCGCTTGCTTCACACAATGTAGCATATACATATATGTTACTGCCAAACATCGATATAATTTGATTTCCATTCTAATCTGCAAATATACACCGCACACATCCTACAACATTGTACATACACATTCTACGTAGTTCCATTTCTCATCGCGTTATGCTTATTGGGTCATTCTCGGACTGTATTTCGGATTTTGTGGTGTATATGTGAAAGAACGAAGTTCGTGAGGAGACAAACTGTGGCCCATGGCTGTATCTGCATCGGACTGGCGAAAACACACAAAAATGACATAAATGAAACAAATACGACACGAAAACAGTTAAATTTTGTTGGATGTATGAATGATGTATTGTTGTGTAGTCTCATTATAATATAACACGCGTTAAGACTACGAACCGTTAGCTTGAAACCATTTGCAATTTTTAGAGACATAACATCTATTAATTGACTTCAGTTACAGTACAGTCTGCACGCTGTCAAGAACAGACTGCCGAATTCAATTACACGAAATGAATTTTGCATTGGGAAGTTTCGTATCATGGAAGACCACTCTAT
>JABASC010004854.1:0-11160 GCA_019776185.1 Plutomurus gul
ACTCGGTCTTTTTGTACGTCAATTCACTAGACAGGGTTGATCTGCAACTAAATTATGAAAGCACGTTTCTTATTCTTTTGACTCTACTTGATAAAAAATATTTATCTTCACTGGTAGAATGTACGAATGTGACAGGCAAAACTTGAACGTAGCAACTGGTTTAACAAATACACAGCAGCATCAAATAACCAACTGAAAAGGCATTCCGAGTTGCACCACATAATGACGTAAACGCATACGAAATCTAGCTAATGGGAGTTCTGCCTTTGCCTTCAATGGGCTTCGAAATCTTTTTATGATCTATCTGTTGAAAAAATTAATTTAGTGCCGCGGTATGCCATTTTTGCCCCCTGGGGTGGAATGCAAAAAAGTTTCCCAAAAGTATTAATACGCAATCCGAAAACTTTCAGGAAGTCTAAAACGTCCGGTATATCATTTTCACCTTTACTCCGCTTTCCTGCTCTCCTGGGGACAGCTTCACAAACACTAAATCGATACTTTCTCCATGGTTTTTCCCAGATTCCGATTCTGTTCAGCGAAGTTTATATCGATATCTATTGTATTGCGGAGATCTGGAACAAAGGACTGAGGTTTGCGGTAGGTATAGCTAATTCTACTAACAAACTAAATATTAGTAAATATATAGGTAAATTTCTCATGCACTATCGAACCGAAAAGTTCTAAGAAAGAAATGCGAGAAACAGTCTACACATGAGATACACTACTTACTATTCGTTAGTCATGTCAAGGAAATTATTTCACGGGTACCTATTTATATGTGTGTGAGTCCCCGTAGTCCCTTGAATTCTCCACCTATAACAACGAGCGAGTAGAAATCCAAATAATGTAATGTGACGTTCACTCACTTCTCTCTCTCTGTTTGCATTTCATATAGAATTAAATCAGCCACACACAACCGCGTTTCGGAGCAAATGTACATTCCAAAGGATGTACTTAAACTCTAACTCTACCCATGCTCAATTATTTTAAACATTTATTGAATTATGTCCACATCCCGCTGGCTAAGATATTTTTGTCGCTAATTTATTATTTATTAATGTCGATGTAAAGGGGGTTACCTAATATGCATGCATCAATAATATTTTAAGGTGTATGAATTGTTGTTGTAATGAAAAAGCCAAGATATGTATTTAATGCAGAAATTTTCTACAACAATGAAAACTATACAATGAAATTTACAATATGGTTATTCACTTGCCACATTCGTTTAACCAACCGTTGAACTCTGTGTTCTTGGATATTAACTAAAATGTATTTGCAGAATGTTTTAATAAGTGAAATGGAAATTAATTGAATGAGATTCCACACATAAGTACACTCAGCGGTAGCATAATTAGAAATTGATTAAATCATACATTTGCAAAATAGTGCTTCCCCAATAACTACAAACTGTACTAAAATGATTTGCAAGTACTTATGTACATTCATTGTTTGGGATTCAATCTTCGATCAAGAATCCGGCTATAATATATACATATATATATACAAGCACAATTTAAATTTTTATTTAGTAATAAAATACATTTAATTCTCTTAGATATTGCACATTCAGAGATTTATAATAATACATACTTAGGTAGGTACACATGACTAAAGTAGTAAATACTGTAAATCTACAGATAATATGCTCAATGCTAATGTTCAAGCATTTAACTTGATTTCATTAATTAAACGATCATCGATTTACAAGCATTTGAACATCACATCCGTCTAAATAAATATTCCTCTTTTTCCCACTTTATGGATTAACAGTCAGAGTCAAAGTCAAGGTTGACGGGAAGTGGAGAATCGATTTTTACCTTACTAGAGATTGTCTACCGGATTTTCAATTTACTAGGTAGGACGGATTACGGGTAAATTTTAAAAATAGTATCCGATTTTGTGAAATTGTAATTGCAAATACATACACCGTCATTACTGAAGACAGACTAAAACCTTCCACGTCTATTTTACAATATATTCCACGGAAAGATCTCACATCACCAACCGGTACAAAATAATTCAACATGGAGTACGTATTAAAATTGAAAGATACAACAAGAATGTTTAAATTTACATACTTTACATAGACATATACAGTTTTAATTAGCATGCAGACAAAAGACTATTATGAATTCTTGGGGTTCACGCTGAATCCGTTGGAAGAACTGTGGCAAACCTAACAGGGTTGGAATTTGATGTGGGAATGCCATCATATTCAATGAGAGGAACGAAGCTGATTTTCTGTAGTGACTCTCGATCCTCACTCTGAGCTCGAACAGCTCTAGAAAAGTTAATCTCACCCAATTCCAACTCCATTTTGTCCACCACCATTTTCATGATATTGAATTCAGACCATTTGAATACCATTTTGCCAGTGTAAATAAAATTGATGACCGGAAGGACACTGTGAACGTTGTATTGGAGCATGGCAACTGCTGCGGTGCGACACATGGGATCCTATATGTACGCATGTCATTAAATTGTGTTTTAGCATTAGGAACGCAAGAAACTAGGTCCAAACAAATTTTTGTACCTGATGTGCAGTGGCCTTCCGAATGAATTTCGACCCGGGGCACAAAATCATTTTGTGAGCCAAAATGAAACCTCCTTCGCAAAAAATGGACAAATCCGCCAAAACACTACCAGTTCCTTTTTGCTGGTCTTCGTAAAATTTTAGACGTGCTTCTGACAGAATTCTCCCTAAAAATAACATAACTCTCTAAATAAATTTCTGTAAAGAGCTTCCCTGTTTTAATACTCGACAATTACACATGCGTACATACATACATACTGTACAATTCAGTTATTTACATAAGTAACGTGAATGAATGAATTGTTCTAACCAGAATCAAGTATCCAATCTCGGTCCCATGGATTCTCAGGTTTTAATTGTGCTTCAGCCTCTGTGGTCTGTTGCGACTCATTCGAGCCACTTTCCACACTACTACTGGTCGAAGACGCCATCTAATACCTAAGTAGTATTTGACTGGTCCCCTCTCACTGGTTCTTGTACCTAACCTCCGTATAAATGTGTGTCCCTAGTGTTATTAGTAGTATACTAATATCAGTACTGTAGGTGTCTGCACCTTATGATATGCTCCACTGATTTCAGATGCTATAAATAGTACCACTTTACAAGGTACTTTAAAATATTTGTGCATTTACTACAAGAAAAATACTAAACGGATTAATGTACATTCTGTGTGACCTTTAGATAGTAGATTCTTCAACAAAGTGATATTAGTATATGAATATTAGAATTTTTTCGTTTGAATATATTGTGCTGTTATGTGGGAGAGTAAAAGTGGAATGACAAGACAAGAGCAGCAGGTTGCTAAATTTGAAAGGAACAAGTGAAAGTGAATCTGGAGGGAATAGGAACGAGGGAAAGGAACAGTTCGGAGTGAACACCGGATGATGATGCTGCAAACTACGTGGTGATAAACTCCATAGCTATATGTATACATGCAATAACTAAGCCCCTGCCATTTACTAGCCGTATTAACTGTGAGTCAGTCGCTGCTGCTCTCTCCTCTTTACTATACTAGTATATATGCATGGAGGAGCTACTATCACACAATCTGCACACTACTAAAAGGTGCTGCACAACAGTTTGCGTCCTATGTCTACGGTCTATCGGTCCACTCATTCAATTTCATCAGCGGCGGAGCAGACTACCTTAAAACTTTCACTCTACCCACCTCAAGCAGCAGTCATACCATTCCCGTTGTGTGTATGTGTGCATGTGTGCCACCAGCCACCACTCACTCGCTCACTCTAACTAAACTCACCCAAATCAATCCTATAGCTCCCACTAATGGTAGTACACAACCGTCAGAGGCCAATAGACCGAATGATGCACAAATAGAATAGGCGGCAATAAGACGCACACATACACACAACACACAGAGAGAGAAACGGAAATAGGAAATTACATGGGAGCCCCAGTAAAAACAACTGATAGAGCTGTAACCGAACGTATGTAGACATGCAGGCTTATAGTGTTCTTCTTCTGTTAGCAAAGAGCCTAGAGATATACTGGTTGAAAACAAACCACACGAGTGACTTGACTGGGGAAAAGAAATCGATGGGAAATCATGGGCTTGATCCTTACATTCGGTGACGTTCAGCTGAAGCCCACAAGTTCGCTCTCTTTCTCTCTGTTCGACTGATTGCGAGTGAGATGTAAAAGGTAGTCTCTTTTTCAGGGAATCGCATCCGAAACGTAACCTCACTAGATATTTGCTCCCACTATTGAACTGCAGTGAAATCAGGAACACATCTCTCTCTCTCCCGCTCGCCTTGCTACTTTAGTGAAATATGCTTTCATTTAATGGTGCATGCTATGGTGAAAGTGTCGTGCACAGAGATGCAAACCGGTGTAGGATCGGTCTTTATCGGATTCATGATTCATTTATGCGGGTGAGATGTCGTCGTCGTATCTATGATGGTGATCATTCCATGAACTTCGTATGTCAACGGAATTTATTACTTGGGTGTTGTATATCGTGCGTGTTATTCGGTGTGGTATTTTTTTTGTCGTGTAGGCTGGAGGGCATATTCACAGTAATGAAATCGTGATAGTTTAATACGATTTTAAATTAAGTATTAGATTTTCTAATATTCAATCTTCCTGCAGGGAAGGAATGGATGGGAATCAAAATACCAGTGTTGTTAATACTTTTTGCTATTTAATGGAATTTGATTTTGACTGCCTCCAAGTTCGAATTTATAAGTAAAATACATTTTGGCTATCTGACAATTTTTTAAATCAATTACAAGTTATTTTCCTTTTTTGCTCGCCTGAGCGTTGGACTTGACAAGTAAGGTCACCTCCTCCGCCGTCATGCTGCAATACTAACCAATGAAATAGATGTTATAAAAATGATAAGATTAGTAATTTTTATGTGAATGGAAACGCAATTGAAATTTTTGACTGATTTGAAGTATGGTACACGTCGATAAGAAATGCGTACTAAAATTTGAATCTTGTGTTACAAGATAGGATTTTTTAAAGACATTAATCTTTACTCTCTACTCACCTGCTCCACTTTCGTCTCGTGTAATTCGAGAACTTGGTCATGAAACTGGCAAATTCTGGTTGATGAGTCCTCATCTAAAATTAAATGTAAATTACATTTTAAAGCAAAACAGCATTCTTTAAACACAGTTCACACTTTGAATTATGCACGCATGATTTGAGCACAGCTACCTTGATCTCCTGCTACATCAACCAGTAATTCATCATAAAAAAGAAATGTGGGCCCGGTGAAGTACATCCAACTTGACGGCAAAACGGTGGGGAACTGTTGTAACACTGTTTTCGAAAACTTGGTAACATCCAACTCCATTGCATCATTCACCTAAACTTAATTAGATTTTTTTAGCTGAACAATTGTTTTTTCCAGGATTAAATTATATTATTTATTAGATGGCAATCTCTATTACCACATCCGCAGAGTTGAGGAAGCAGGTTCCATCGCACTATAAATTACAATTGTGTTATATTGTCGTAATTTCATGTTGTTGTAACGTATTAAATAGTACCTACTTACACATGTACTAACTAGTACAGTATTCAGATATTTATTGAGGAAATTTTAGTAAAAACATAAAATGACATTAGTCTTTACCTCGTTTCCCATTTTATCGATACAAATCTGTTGTTTGGTAGCATTCCTTGGGGCTTCCATTATTTCCGTTATAGTCCAAGGTAACGGCTTTCCGTGGCAGCAACCTGGCATCGCTCGTCGGCCGTTGTAATAGCAAAATGGTTTGAAATTTTCATAGTCTATCTTTGTACGCAATTAAACAAAAATCATTTATATAGGTTAACATTCAAGCTAAAAATATAAATACTGGTTGTGTATAAGAAAATCTCTTTTAAAAAACCTCACTTATTATTATTAATATTATACGATTAAATAAAGAATTTGGGAACGGACGACAAATTAAAGTAATATTAGAAAATTCTACAGAAAAATGAATCGGAAAATCTGTAGAGAATTAATACCGTGGGTTTCTTAAGAAGGCTGAAGTCATTCTTTTCTGGCATTCCGATTGAACACAGGTACTCCATAGCATCCATGTAGCACTTTTTAAAGCCCAAAGCAGAATAGCAGTTGAATTTCGAATTTTTCAGAGACTTGTAACACCCAAGATAATTTTGCATGATCAGTTTTAGTTTAAGTTTTGACGAAGCTTTCAGTCCAGCGGATAGATGTGTAAAAAATTTGTCGGGTACTACACGGTCAGTATTATCAATCTAGAATAAAGGATACAATTAAGATAGTTTGATGTGGAAAAAGATGCATAAATGTGAAACATAGCAGAACTTTACATTTACTTTATATTCTTACCAATCCCATTTTCTTCAAAGTGCAAGAGTAGGCACACCACTAAATACGGTACAAAAACGATTAGAATTTTTATAATATTTTAGTGTTTCTTGATAATTGTTTAAAATTTGAAAATCTCGTACTAAGGATTGGGCGTTGAGAATGCCATCAGAATCCGTCTTAGTGGAAATGGCACAAGGTCCAGTGGTCTCTGGTGTCACTGTGATGTAAGGCACTTGCTTCCCCCGACAACAGACAGCCCCATCAGAAAGTCGCTGGTAGAACGGTCGTTTTGGCTGAAAGTAGCAGAATTGATCTTCTGTGCTCCCAATAAAATCCTTTGCTGGTTGTGCGTCGTCAGCGGTTGACGAACTTTGAGATTGCTGTGGGCTCTGACATTTAACAACGACCGCAACAACCCCAAGAAAAAGGTAATATTCCACCAGAAGTCCGATTTTATTTCTCATTTTGCTATCAGTGTAAGTAAAACTAAATATCTGAGGAAAGCGTCTCTTACGTAATGCCCTGGCAGTGTGTGTGAAGTGAATAGTGCCAAGAAAACGTGTGCATTTGTCGTGCATGTTACAATCAAGCACGCAACTTAAATCCAGCGCACGTTTACTTATTGTTAACACATAAAGCACTAAATATATTCATGATTCTTCAAAATTATTCTCTAGTACAAATTAATATGACTTATTGGCCAAATCAAATGGTAAATATTTAAGGTTTTGTGAGGACATCATGCGAACGTTCTCAAATAAATGAACATGCTATGAATGCTGACTGCAAAGCAACAAAATTAATTTTTGGTTATATTTAATCTTGTTGTACGCTTGCAGCAATCAAAAGCGTATATATTCAAGTCTTTATAGTTGGATGAATATCAGGATATCACGAATCACGAGAAGAGTTTATTGTGTGTTGTATTTTGTACCAAATTAGTTGTCTCCCACTTCCAATTCCCATACACACACATTATTAACTGAATACTTCCCATCACAGTGTATCCCTTGCTATTGTGTGGAAATTACCTTGTTGAAGTTAAATAATACTAAACAGAAGACGCATGATCTACAATTGAGAGAATTATTTAATCGAACATTGAAATTATATTACATGGTATGGAAGTTATTCAATTCAAATTTGTTCGATATTTTAGCTTTCGACAGATTGGCTTGTACTAAATGCTTATACAGATGGACAAGGTCACCATTTTGCAGATTTTAGAAACTTAATTTTAATAGTAACATTTTAGCCGGTGTTAAATTGGTTGTATTAACTTTTACTAGTTTTAAGGGGTATTCATGTTTTTAAATATTTTTGTATTTAATACCTCATGGTAATCATCCCGATGTGCATTCCAAAGCAGTGTTTTTCAAAAATTTGACAATTAATATTTAAGAAGCTCAGAGGTGAGGGGATACCTAAACTCAATTCAACTTTAACATTGTAAATAAATACTTCCAAACAAAAATTGGGGATTTCTGGTCAGTCAAAATGCAGCAATAAAATTAACATTTTGTACTATTATAACTCACAAACAATCAGGTTGTAGTTGTGCTTGTGTTCGGTTCAGAGTTGGTGAGTGGTTGAACACAATTGTATGAAATTTTGTGTGCACACTATTCACACTACTACATATGTGTAAGTTCAGTAAACTGTTTAGACCCACACTTGTGGAGAGAACTTTTGAAATTGAATACCTAACTAAAGAACGGTAAACTTTATTCAAGCGAGGTCAACGGAATGTGAAAGAGTGATAAATTATGAATGACTGAGAATGGTGCGAGTAACTAAAATCGAATGCAAAAGTTGCGGGAAATTGAAAGAAGGCTTTGTTCTCGGTCTTTGTCTTTCATGCTTTATGCTTTCAATTATTCGACTTTGAAATTTTGCATTTGGTTTAAAATGGTACGTTTGACAACGGAACATAAAAAACTTTTTACCAAGTTTTTAGCAAGGAACCCCAATGTTAACGACAATTTAATCAGCGGTTTAATTTTAAACCAATTAGGCTTAATTTGGATTTAGGTTACTGCGAAAGAACAAGTCATTAAGTGGACACTCGGCTCCTGTCTGCTAGGGTTGTGCTAAAATGACTAAAGAATCACTCAGAATTTAATGCTCTTTCACATTCCGTTGACCTCGTTTGAATAAAGTTAAGCGTTCTTTAGTTATTCAATTTAAAAGTTCTATCGTTGTCTCATTGTCAATGGAATATGTATTGCTAAACTTTCAGATTTATTTATTTTGCGTGCGGACTGTAAATTATTTTCATTCATAAGTGAACCAATGTAGTATGGTATAACAAAATACAATTTAATTATACGAAACTATTTATCTTTTCGCACCAGGTTAAACTAAGCTGTTTTGTTCAAATCTTACATTTATAAATAACTTACATATAACAGAAAAAATTTGGGCTCCTTTAAACGCTTTGCTTATTTAGCGCATCCAATTCTTCCTTCATGTACATTTGAAACTGTTCTACTTCTGATCTGTTGTTGAAAATCTTTTCGTTGACTGTTGTTTTCATGTACACCTTTCCACAGTAGCTAACGGAGGAAAACAGTGCCGCTGAAATAAAAATGGAAATGTGTGTCAATCTCTTGCAGACTTTAGCAGGTAAATATTGTAAAGCTTTGGCATTTTCTTTTATTCATACAGATAATCTTATCAATGCGCCAGTGTCAAGTGAATGCAGTATTCGTATTACTTGGTTTTTAAACGATTGTTAACATTTTAACATTGTCGTAGAAAAATTCTTTACCAGAATGAGTTTGTTCGCATATAATATGTGGCTGTAAAGCATGAATTATCTGTAAATAACATTGGAGTTGGTTTACTTACAAAAAAGAGCTTGAGTTTGTCCAAAGCTGAAGTGGAAGTCGGTAACATCTCGGCTAAACACTTGATGAGGATCAGAGGGTCCCGGGAAACAATTAAGGCAGGCAGTTCCCGTCATCATTGGGTAGAGGAAGTTCTGCATAGCGGCTGGTAACACTCCAACGGTAAATTTTCCAAAGTAGAATAGTCCCACCGCTACCGCTGATCGCTTCAATTCCTGCACATGCTCTTCAATACCTTTGAGACGTTCAACGGGGTCCTAAAATGTGCCAATTAGTAATGCACCCTGCACAGCACAAAAATATTGAAATTACGTTCTCACCTCGATTCCAATGGGTAAAAGCATCATCCAAACTCCTCTAAAAAATTTAGAAGTCATTTATGGGTTATTAAATTAAAGCCAAGCGATCCTTTCTGGAATACCTTATTATTATATTGCTAAACGAATCTTACGCTAAAATTCGAAGTTTTTCCGGATGAATAAGTGGTAATGGTTGTGGGCTAGTACACTGAATGTAATTCGGGACACGTATATTTCTGCTAATCATTAATCTTCGTAATCCACCAGACCATGCAGCATACTGTACAGCTGTGAGACTGCAATTGTTCGCTCTTCGAATTGCTTTCATATATTCCAAAGAAATGACTAACGGCTTAGTGTTTATGTGTTTAGTGCCTAAAAATTTATTTTCCAGGCGAAATCCATTCCTAACTTTATCTATCGTTCTCAATGGAATGATAAACATGTCATATGGAGTTCGAAAAAATATAATTGTAAAAAATAGGAATTTTTGGCACCACGTCTGTGTAGGGTAAACTGGCTTGGCGAGATTTGGAATTTCATCACTGAGTGTTGAAAATAATTTCATAATCCCATGTCCATCGGTCAACAAGTGGTTATTTCTATAGAAGATGTAAGAATATTCTTCCCCATCTTCACTCTCTATGGGATTCATCATGATAATTTCCCAAGGTGACCTCCCCTTTGTATGAGGCTTTGTTATTAGTTCCGATTCTACATCCGCAGCCTCTTCTTCCGTGTAATATTTCGCAGGATCATCCAAATCGGTTTCATTTTCACATTTCTTTTTCTCGTAAAAGTATACGTGTTTTCTGACATCAAATTTTTCGTCGTTTTTCCAGAAATAGTATCCCATCCATTTTTCAGGATATTGTTTCAATTCTGGATACTTCAAAAGGCCCTCGTCCGTTTTTATGTTGATAAGTCTTTCAAGGACTCTTTTCCGACTTTCTTCTAAATCTGGTTTCCCCTTAACTTTTATTGCAATTACTGTAGTGTTTTGAGTGTTTCCAAGAAATCTGTCTGTCGATGCCAGAGCGTGATTCTAACAATACAATTTTAAATTTAATACGGTTTTAAATTTTGTCATTAAATTTTCTAAAAAATTTAATAATGATTTGTCCAATTTTTTATTACCCCGAATGTTAAGATCTTGCCCAGATCTTGCCGAAAGCATTTCGCAAGTTTGCTAATAAAAAATCTGTAAATGTGAATCGGTATAGAGAGAACGATTGCTACAGGGGCCGCAATAAAAATTATAATGGATACTAATATTGTCACTAGTTGGTAAAAAACGCCTAGGAACTTGGGCTCTTTAACAAACACCATTTTACTACATGCGTTTAATTGTTTCGCAAATCGAAGAAAAGTGGTTAATTCTGTAAAAACAAGTGCACAACTGAGTACCTCTGACACACTTTAAATGCGTGTGTTCTGTCAGACACATTTTCTGAGGAAAATCCGTGTCTTCTGTGGGAAAATGGGATCAGGTTTCGCCTTCATGATTAATGTTTCAATGTTAACAAGTAAGTAATGGGACCATCCATAAAACACGTAATACGTTTAGAGGGGGTGCGTTTGCTGCGTGCGGAGGTGTGGATTACTGCTGTGGTCAATCACAGAGAATTTTCATTTTTCTGTGCATTGAGCCACTTTGTTTCTGTTTGC
>JABASC010004855.1:0-11157 GCA_019776185.1 Plutomurus gul
TTGAACACTGATATCACACATGATATTTGCCACACGACACAGTAATAAACAGTACAACTTAAAATATTTCACTAATATGAATCAATACATGTTTTTCCATTGAATAGACTATTCACTGTTAATGTTATATAAGTGATTATGTAAAATTTTACAGGAATCACGGATAACTACGGTAACTACATACATACCTTTTTGACGATTCTGATATAAATACTATTGTACAGACAAAACGGTTTTGTCGCTTTTGTTTTAGAGTATTTTAGAAACTTTAGATATCCTTCTTACCATCGTTCATGTGAATGATATGATGATCAAGCTAATCCTACGTGTATTACACGTATATTCCTTTAAATAATTTAATGTGTAATGTTATCAAGAGTCAGTGCCCAGTAAAATATTTTGAATCCACCAGTGTTTAAACTACTACTACTGCGCAACTTTTTAAAAAGTTAAAGGATGAGAATCTAGTGCAGAACAGAGCAATCTTGCGTGGGCATTTACAAAACCCTTTGACGCCTGCGCAATGCGCACAAAGTAACAGTATACGGTTGTGTTTGATATTTGTTTGTTTACATTTTGAGGTCAAAGTCAAAAGTGAAAAATATGAAATCATTTAATGTCTTTTTAACGTTAACCCGAATTACAGTAATTATTCAGTGAATTTTATATTGTATTGCTCTTAATTACTGTAATGTGGCATTTATCGGATGTGATATCGGATCTCTCTCTATTCTCTAAACAATAATAATTGCATTAATTAACTATTTGTGTCTGGTTTTGTGGGATTAATGGAATTTTCGCTGCCTTGAATAAGCCCTTAAAGTAAGTATGCAGACCGTAGCTGGGGAAAAAATACTGCGTTTTATATTTTTGTACTATTATTATGCTATCAGAATTTGTACCTACTAAATAATATTATTTAACCGTCCGTAACAAAGCAATTATTACACTTGATTTACTTAATATTTCTCTACTGCGGCGGATTGGCAAATTGTGAACTGTAAAATTATTGTTCACACTTCTTCACACTTTTGATTATTTTATCCTCCGACCCCATTTGTATATATTTTATCGACAATTATTTATTCATAAAACCAAAACCTAACTGAACTTTTATTTACCATAATAAAGTTTTAGAGCAAAGAACAAACGTACCAGGCAAAGAATCCAGGAGATAAGTAAGGAGTTTGCTGGTTCCATTGACCTCTGCTTGTAAACTGAGCATATCCGTGGGAAGTGGGTTTCCTTTGATATTTAAAATCTGGATGTTGAACAGCCTACCCATTTCAAAAGGCAGATTTCTTAAATAATTATTCGTCAAGAGGAATTCACGAAGTCTTGATAAGTCACCGATTTCTGGTGGAAGACTCCGCAATTTGTTGTTACTTCCATCAAGAACTTGAAGATTGACGAGACGACCAATTTCGGATGGAAGTTTGGTGAGGGAATTGTCATTTACGTATAGGTGGGTTAAGTGAGAGAGGTCGAATAGTTGTGGGGACAAGTTGCGGATGTTTCCTGTGGTACATAAAATATACGTTTGTATGTTGACATAAACATGACGCCTTATGATATGATGCAGTTCAAGTTGAACTGTCCAACCAAACTTTTCAAGAGAACTTTCGAGTTGCGCAATATTAGTGGCTAAATGAGTTGACATGAACATTTGCACGTATTTTCTTTGAATCGTTCTTTATTATTTGTTAATTTTTTAATGAAACGCAGTTTATTTAATTGAGTTTAGAATATTTATGATTATTTTTACTCATGATAAATTTAAATAGATTAATTTTTTAAATGTATAGCACAAGCTCTTGAGTTGTTCACTCGTCGCAGCTGTTAAATTATCAGAAATTGATACCAGTTATCTCCATTTCGGCCCAGAAAGATCTTTTTCCGCTGGCAGCATCCTCACTTGACATTATACTGTGTGCCCGACGACCTCCCGGCTCAATTTTACTTTGTGACGGTGTCCCTGTTGTTCCGGTTGTAGGGGTGCTTGTCGTCACTGTGTCCCGTTCTCGATGGAGAATCATATTGGGCGTGACGTTGCCCAATGTCGTCGTCGGTGTTCTTGATTGGGACATTGTTGTTATTGTCAGTTCTTGTTGTCAACTCACTGGACCATATTTTTGGATTTTCCTGCCTTCAGATTGTTTGTATCATGTGGTTTGTACATTTGCCTACATTCAGTATTATGCACTTTTCTATTTTCTGATCACAATAATATATTTCTCAGAAAAAGCCTTTACTTTATTGAAAGATTTTTTGCTACAAGAAGAAACTTCAAATTTGAAAATGTTAAAAAAGCGAATGGGTTTTGAATTGCATAAGTTTACATTTTTTAATTAATTTTAAAGTAAGTGAAAAAAATCATTTTTTAATATCCGAGCTTGATATCATAGGAAAAAATGAACATATTTTTTGCGAAACCGTGATCATGTAATATACCGTAAAATTATCACCTATTTATGGCAAGAGGAAAAAACTGAGTGAGTCAATTAACAGCTTGCGTAAACAAACCCTCACATGACTTCGCGAATCACATGAGTTGAGTCAAAAACATCACACACACAATACACATCACACGGCAAGCAAGCAAGGTTGAGGTTGAAGGTACTCCTAACTCTCTGCTGATACCACACACACACTACTCTACAATGTAAGTGGACGGCGTAGTGTATTTGTAAGTAGCGTATGTAAGAACTCATTCACAAGAAATTCAACTCAAGTATAAATAACTCATTCATTTTTCCAAATGACATGGAGAATATATTGGAAAAAATTCGGGCTAGTTTTTCAACTGTCCCATCTTTTCAGTAAGTACAATAAAAAAATTTAAACAGCGGAAACGCAAATTACATGAAAAATCGTACATTGTTACAAGTTAAATTAAATTTTCAGGACACCCCCGGATGATGAACTGAAGAATATAAGACTCCTTTTGTATAGAGACTGTGAGAGAAGAGGCCGGAAGTGTTTGTATGACTCAAAATACGTCCTAAAGGAAGGCGATAAATTTATGTACAAAATTCCTCCCGGATCCTCGAAAGAGATCCGCGATTTGTCTGAATATATATTTGGCTGCGTCCCTCTCAGTGATAAAGTTGGTACCAAAAGATTTTGTAAAATTGTTGACGACGACCACGGTACTAAATTCGTCTGGAGTCAGGTCTTTTGTTCCAACGGAAGAAATAGATGGAAAGGTAAAAAAAAATAACTCGCGAAATTTTTGCTCCGCTTTCTATTTCACCGACAATTACTGATTCATTATATTAATGCTTCTTTCCTCTATTAAATATTCACAGCAACTCCGGTTGAAAACACTTCGGGTAGTAGCGGGTATTGCACTACAAGTGACGACTCATCAGCAGAACTGAAAAAGCAGCAGTGGTCACTACCCACGATTCTCAGTTATTGGTCCAATCAATCACCAGTTATTCAATCATCACATTCACTACCAGGATCTTTCTCCTACGAGGTCAGAACACTCCTTGGACTTGCCGTTGTTATTGAAGAAGATACGGAGAGGTAAGATATCTACTCCTAAAATTAAACTGTACTTTGACAAAGATATTCGCAAAGGGTTTGTCTTGTGTCTTGGCTATTAAAATTAAGATAAGTGGTGATAAATATTCAGGAAAACGGAAACCAAAATTTTGTGACTTTAGAGTTGTTGTATATCGTGGGGTTGAGATTCATGTGTTTTATAGAAGCGTCCACAAATACAAAAATGCAAACTGCTCAAGTATTTGTCATTGCACTCATTACAGAGGACGCTAAAATCTCGAAACGTGCACTTGCGTGTTGCACAGCAGTTAGCACACTACACATTTCAATGGACCATAATGCCTCATTGTCTCGCTCCATTTTTAATCAAAGCAGAGATAGCGTTTAATCATCGATCATATGGACTTTTTAATTGTAGTTTCGAAATAAATGCTATAAGAAAATGTGAATGCTACGTGAATACGTGAAAACTAGTTTATCAAAAAAGTATTAGTGTGTATTAGTATAATTTACGGACTTGAGACTGAAAGATTCAGTTTACTCGTCCACCTTGGGGGACGTAATCCTCCAGGAATATACCTTGTCCCTCAGAAATGTTTAAAATAGTTGTGGTTACGCCACTGGAGTGGTATAGTCCAGAATACTGGTTAACACTAAAGTCATTATGTAATTTTTATGCAAGTTCCAAAATCTCATTGGCAATTCAAAAATGTCGCATGAATACACATATGTATATACGCGGAATTGAATCCTCACTAATAATAGAATAGTGATAAGTTAGTCTCGCTTATCTCTTTCCCGACATATCCATAGGTCTCCGAGCCCCATAAATAGAAGGATTTGGTTTGCAACATACATAACCGCAGTATTGTATTAGTATTACATCATGCATTTCTCTCTCGATTTGGTGAAAGTTGAAAGTGAAGCATGGACACAAAGTACAAAAGTACAAAATCATTGTTATTATGAAATGATAGAAACCGCTTCGCAGAGAGTTTACTCTCGGAGTAATTTTGAAACTATGAACAGGAAACACTTTTCTTAATAATTGCGATTTATTACAAGTCTTTTATTGGATGTATATGTACATAGAACATTCTATTATTTCCTCGTAATTTAAGTAATGTCTATCTACTTACAACAATCAGTTAAATGGTAGTTTGCTTTTAATTTTTTACATACATGTAGGCACTGACTTATATTTATTATTGATACTATAACTACAAACATACATACACGGGCTATTTTAATTCAGAGCTAACAACTAGAATACGTTATGACATGAAAAGGTAGTACAGTAAATACATAGTCGACACACAGGTATTATTTATATAGGTAAGGTTGTGTTGGAGGTATACATAGGTAATGTTATTTACTTATTTTTGTGTATTTTTTTTTACTTAATAGCCCTAAAAACTGGCCCCAACATAGTAAACTGATCGAAAAATCAACAGATACCTTTAAAGAGGCAGCCCTGACAGCCTACAACGATCCGGAGAACTTTGTGAGAATCTTACACAATTTCACCCACACTTTCAAATGCGAGCTGCTGAGTTCTGTGCTGCACCCGCAAACGATAAACCTGAAGACTCTGCATATTCCCAACTACCGAAGCCTGCCATGCGCTAAAACTCTGAACAAATTCATTTGTTCTTATGTCAAGTCAAATGCAAATGTGATATTACAAACTAGACGTATCGACAATTACCTCAAGACTGTTCTGTACATTTTAAAACTGGTTAACACAAAAGACGAAGTGGGATTCGATGCTTCGAACTATGACAGCGGCATTTACAGTGTGAGCGAAGCAAGTGAAGTGTACTATCCTTCTTACAACAGTAGTAGTAGTTGTCACAGTCATACTAACAGTAGTACTAATAGTGTGGACGAGGAAATACAAATAGAATCCGCCGTCAGTTTCCATTTGGGCGACAATTCAGAAGACGAGCAGACGTTCAGTCGACTCACGTTGGGAGATGTGGATATGAGCAAATTGAATAGTCATAATAATAAAAGTGGTGGTGGTGGTGGTGGAGGTGGCGGCATGAGTCTGTCTAAGCCCATTCCCATCCAAATGGAGAATGTGTTGTGCAGCATAGAGAAGCTGGACAAGTACATCAATATAGAAGTACAATTCGACGAGAAAACCTTAAAGTTCCCTACTGACAAACTATTTTTCGTTAACTATAGCAATAATGTGAATAGACTGTATGAGATGCAGTGGATGCACAGCAGTATAGATATTGAACTGACACTGAATAGTACGAATACGAAATCAAAGTACATCGTTTATAATCTAGACAAGAATTGTATAAAGTATGTGAATGTCATCGAGAGAGATTGTAATAATGTTTTTGAAATGGTTGAATATTTAGTACGTGAGAAATGTTCAAATGAGAAAATAACTGAGTACTTGCTACTACACTTGGACACAATTTAAACGCAATTGTTATTTAACTATAATTTTTACAATTCAAAAGTTCCAATTGTCCCGAATAAACGCATACATAAACGTAAAGAAATTGTTGTTGTTTATTTTTTTGAAGGGGTTGAATTAACTACATGGCGTACTTCCGAGTCCACTCCCGCGCCAGCTCGTTATATTTGTCACGGTCCGTTTTGTATATTCGGGCTATTTCTGGGACAAGTGGGTCGTCCGGATTTGGGTCGCACAGCAGTGAACAAATCGAGAGCAGTACTGAAAGAGGTTTAATTAATGAAATAATGCACATCAAACTAATACCTAACGTTATCTAGGAGTCATGCAGGTCAAAGTCCGCCTTCCTATATATGGACATGCTGTCACACATTACATACTATGTACCTATAGCTACTACAAAATCTTTACTTGGACCATTAGGACGACTAGCACTAACTAGGGACCGCACACATATGACGTGTGTGCAGTGAACTTGATGTATTCGCAGCGGCCATTTCTGGGGTGACATACGAGGGAGGGGGTCAAAAGTTTTGTCGTTTTCCCAGACATCATATGTGCACAATCCCTTACTACTACTAATGCTAGCGTGACACATACGCATTAGCTGTGAAAGGTGCAAATTACCTTTAGAGATAGTGAGAGCGGGTGACCACTGACTGCGAAGAATATCAAGACAGATAGATCCATTGGAGTTGATGTTGGGATGATAAATCCTTGTCGTGAAAGAGACTTTTGGGGGTTTGAACGGGTAGTCCGTCGGGAAATGAATTGACAAGAAGAACACTCCGCCTTGATAGGGACTGTCCGGCTGAAATCATTATAATATCGTGTTAAATTAGTTAATTTGCTCGATGTAGAATGTAAAATTAGTTACCTAAATACAAAACGAACACGAGTAAGTAGTCGTTAAAGTCGCTAACAATGTCAAAACAATATTTTATTTATTTGAGACAATATTTTTAATAGTGCTTGAATACTACTCACTATACTATAACACTATATTGTAAAATTAATAATAGTACGAATTAATAATTTAAATACTGTAAATCGTAAAACATAAATTATATTACCACACTCTGCTTATTCTGCATTAAAACTCAATCACTATTAATATTGATCTTGAAATTGATTCAATGGCTGGCTTCGTTTGTTCATTGTTCTTTGTTCTACCACTATAAAACATTTAGCAAGTTGCAAATATTTTACCTTAGGTACACGGCATTGTACAGGTATGCCATTGCCAGCAGACAGCCCATGCAGTGGCGTAACTATAATCTGAAGTCAATGTTAACTGTGAACGTGCATATAAATTTCCCCTAATGACCCCTTTTTAACAGACTTTAATAGAAAAAAATATTTTTGAATAAGTTTTTCAACGACCCCCTGCACCAGAATGCACTGTATTCTCTGTAACTGCATGCCCTTTGACTTTGCTCCCCACTGAGCCCATTTAAAATCAATAAAAGTTTTTTCAGACGTACAAATTCGCAAAATTGGAAATATTGCGTATCATAGTTAGCAACACGTAATTAAATTGAGTAGACAGAGAAATACAACATTAAATGTAATTTATGCAATATTAGTTCAGTAGACGTATTTTGACAAATATTAACATCACGCACAAATGCAACAAGGGTTAAGTCAATATTTAATTTTGTAAAGTCATTAAAATCATTGTAAGTTTTCGGGTCAAATTGCAATTTTTACCTCTCTTGTGCGTAGAACAAACATTTACTCAAGTGTATAATAATTTATTAATCCTTCAACGTCAACATTAGTTGGATTTGCTGACTCACTCTCAGCCAAGTAAATACCTACGTTAAAACTTTAACAATTTTTAAACTCCCAATTAAAATTGTAAACGAAATCTGGATGATAACTAGCACTTGAATTGTTACTCTCAGCTGACATAGTCATACATTCTAGGTCAAACGTCAAAACAGCGTTCATATGTCATAGTTTCCATCAGGTCAAATGTCAACTACTACTCACTTTTGCGTTTGTCAAGCAAAATATAATTAGTGATTGTTAACGGAAAGATTATACAATGAAAAGGTACTTACTGGCCCCATGATTGTGGCTTGCCAATGGAATACTAGAAAAAACAAAAAAACAAACACATTTAATGATGAAATAAAGCAACACTAAAATGAATGAGTCATCCATCATAAACTGCACTGAAGTACAAGTACAAGGTAGGACTGGTACAACAATAAATCTTTGAAATGATTGACAAAAGAATAATAAACATAAAAATAAGTTAAAGTAGACTTACGATCATCTCCAACTGGACCCGCAGAGCACTGAGCAGGGGGGTCACGTCCTAAATCCTGCAATTCCTGAAAAATTAACAAAAATTCAAAGATTAAATAAAGAACCTTCTCGATCAGAGAAACACCCACAATAGTAAGTTAAAATTGTGAATCGCAACTCACTTTATTAATCCTCTTGAGAGCCATAATATGAAAATCGGCTGTAAGCCTTCAAGACGCAAAATTTCTACAGCACCGAATTTTCCGAAAACGAAAAGTTTCGTTGGAGTTTAGTGTAATGGTGGAAAATGGATCGCCAATCGCCACACTCTACAAGAAACGGAACTTTTCTGAGGTATAGAAGATGATAGAAGTTACACCTTCTGCCGCTGGCATACAACTTCTGGTCGTACACAAAAGATGGAGCTCAAAATACCGATAATCGATGTCGTTTTCACCAAAAGGTTCTTTTAAAGAAGGTTTTTCTGAACAAAATCTTCCAACATTAAACAATAAATTCTTAATAAATTTTCCAATAATATATTATGATTTTTGAAGTAATTTTTTTTTCTTCTTATTTATGCTTCACGAAATGGTTGAAAATGGTTGTAGTTTTCAGAGCGAACGGCGCATTGGAGTTAGACCACCGACTTAACACATGAGAACAGACGCAGTGTGTGAACGAGGCTTTAGATACCTAATTTCATTTCCCATTCCTTCCACAATCAACATCACAGAAATGGAAAGAAGGACAGACATCGCTTGCTGATTGTCCTTATTAATAAATGTTAAAAATATAATTTTAAAGTGTTTTTGCGTGATTTTATCTTGGTTTTAATTTTAAAATATGTAGATTATAGAACTGTGATCATGGAGCCCAACTTTTCTTTTTGCGGAGGTGGTAGTCGCATCGAATTTCCATGTGTAAGTAAAGTGTGTTTATTATTTTGTCTATTTTCTAATATACTTGCTATGGGTCTTCTTTAATTATGTGCATATCATTTGCATTTTAATAATGGAATACATAACTTTTAAAATCCATAAATTTGTCTATTAGGTAATTGTGTGCGTAGAGTGTAGAGAAACCTGTAAAATTGACTATTTTTATTATTTTTAATACACAAATTGGTTTTATCATCCCAACCTCCATTCGTCATAATCGTATACATTTTCATTGATAAACAAATTTCTAAAAATGTTTGAAAGTATCAAACAATTTTTTAACAATATACTGTTGGGCTCAATAGTTCACAATATTGTATCCAAAATACAGTTTATTTATATGGGTTAAAATAATTGTATGCCATCATAATATTATTGAAGATGATGAAAAATACGTCATGACGTCACGACTCACGACGTCATTTAACCTTCAACCATACTAGAAAGCTAATCATTGTTGCAGAAACTTTGCCTGAGGCTGTTTTCATTTCCCTAAATATAGATAGGTGGTTTTACTACCTTTTGTAGCTATTTTTGCCCAAATGTGACACTGGATTTATTTTCGTTCCTGTGTGCACCGTACCTATTTATAGAAATATAATTTCCTTTTCGAAAACTCTCGATGAGTTCTTGCCTTTTGATCTCTAAAGTCTCACTTGTGTGAAGAGATGAAAAATCTCGTCTTTTCTCTCAAAGTACAGTAAAATATCATCTTGACATTTAAGGTAATAATTTTAAATCATTAAATTACAACATCAAACAACTTTTTTCAAAAAATAAAAATGTCCCATTCTACCAAGATTAATCGACAGCAGTTGTAGACAAAAAAGGAGAAAAGAATTGCTGTAATCACAGTCGATTGCCCAACCACAACAGTTATTAACTTTCTGCGTTTCTCTTAAAAAGATTCCTTACAATCACAGAAATCCAACAAAAACAAATTCGCAGTACACATCATTCGCATGCATAATATTTTTTCGTTTGCTCAATAGCAGTTGGCCTTTGACATTGTCTTGTTTTTATTTTTACCAAAATCCTATCTTTTAAATAGTGTTTGTAAAATTACAAAAATCTGTGCCAACCGACGCGCTCGAGTGATTATGTGACGTAGCCATTGCCATTACACTACACACACACACACATTACATACTCATTTTACTTACGCACTCTCTGTTCATTTCATTTCGCTGTGTACGTACATATTGTTAAAGATTATTATTACTTTGTATTATTCTGTATGTATCGCGTTTAGTTGAATTGGATGAGAGTGGATTTAGATTTGATAGTGGATTTTATAGTAAAATTAAAGTTGTACTAACTAAATATAAGTACCCTTGAAACTTTCACTATTTGTTACTTATATATCTAAAGAATATATTATATGTATTATATTTATTTTTAAATTTAGAGTGAAGACGAGAGAAAAGATGACTTGAAAAACTACTATGACTTGTTTCCTAATATCCCGACTAACACTTCATTCAATACTCCTTTGCTGCACATGGACTTTCTTCAGGTGCTAATCCATCAGCATGCCAAGACTATCGTTGCCCTACAGGTAATAAACTTTGTACATTTATTTAACTCTATTTCTAAATTAATTGACAATATTTTTTATATGAAAAAAAAAGTTTCCATTATAATGTCTGAGTGTTACAAATTATCGTATCAACTACTTGTCCATAATGACTTTTGGTAACATTTGGTTATAATTAATGTGGACCAATGTGAACTAAACCGCATTTATGCCGAGTTTTTTGTTATAAAAATATGTAATATGAAACATTTTTCTATTATTGTACACGTTATGATTTTACCAATTTATTTGTGAATGATATTTTAAAGTACAAGGCAAAGTAAGCTATTTTTCCATTATTTTTAATTAAAAACCCTGTGTATTTGTTCAGTAATTAAATACCCACGAACACACGTGCAATTATTCAATGTAATACGCAAATTGTATGAACTTTGTAATACTTATTTCATTTTTGTTTTTTCAGGATCTAAAAACAG
>JABASC010004856.1:0-11154 GCA_019776185.1 Plutomurus gul
GGAACGTGTCATACTTGTGCATCACTACATAGTACACTATAAGTAAAACTCAGAAGCTAACCTTCAAGCTTTCTCCCAGATATCTTCCATCACGTAGTCTAAGTGCTACATAGTCACACAGAGAGAGGAAACCAAAAAGCTGCTTTGGTACACTTATCGGCGGGTTGTGTGAACGGTGGTGGCGCTGCAGGGAAATGTAGTCGTACACACACAAGAAACGGAGATAGCTGTTGTGCACAGTTCCCATTTCCCCGTCGCATGACACATAGTATACATAGTGAAAGGACAACAGAGGAGAAAGTACTTACTACTGCCACTGTATTGCAGTAGGAATACTAGCACGACTGTTAAGTGTAAAAAGTAAACGAAAGCATATCGACAGTAAGTAATGGAAAGTTGAGTTAGCAGAGTAAGTGAAAGTCAAAGGGATTACTTTTTCATCTCCCACTCGTTTTCTTTCTGATGCTTTACTTTACTTACTCTCTTATTTATAGCAAAGATATGTATGTACATACAACACACCATGTACTACATAAGTAGCTATGAGCGGTATAGCCCTGGGTACTATAATTTACTGAACTACTATTTCTACTACTGCTTTTGGCTGATTTTCAGAAATAGTAGAGATGAAGCTTGAAGCAGCCAGAAATGTTTTTTTTGTATCCCAAGGTACAAGCGCACATTACCGAATGGTACACAGACAACGTACTTCAGCAGGTTTACTTCACGACGAGACTTGAGATACATATGAGTTTAGTGAAATTGAGCCACTGCTGTATTACACGTACAACTATAGACAGAGAGAGAGAGAACATGCAGCTTTAGTATAGTTGATAGTGTAGTATTCTCTCGGTTTGTGTGTCTTTCTGACTCTCTTCAATTCATTTCTTTAGTTCAGGTTCAATTGAGTTCGTTCCACCTCCTCACTTCACTCTTTCTTCTGATTAACTTTCCCTTTTGCTTGCGTCTGACTTGACTTTCACCAGACGAAAGAGATTCGTCGGCAGATACTGTGGTGGTGGAGATGATGGCATCGTCACAGCCACTGTAGCAGTCAGTGGACGCAATACATACATCCGATTGCGACTGCAGTATCCGACTGCTGTCTTTAACTCATTTTTACTTTTAGTGTGAGAATTTAGGGGAACACAACAGGTTCTTATAGGAGAAAGTATATATTTAGTTTGTGTATAGATATCCTAATGTAAAAGTGCGCGGGGTTTCTATTGAAACTATTTTATATTGGATCATAGTAATTTATTTCAGCCATAATTGAACTTGTTCTTCTCGATAAAGCATAAAAATTGAATGGAAAGCCTATGAGGGATTTTGATGAGACCCATACAGAAGGAAGTGATACAAGTGCATTCACATAAATTGACAAATAAGCTAGCTGCAAATTAAATTGAAATTTTACATGCTTTATATCTGTACGTACATTAAGAGCTTTCCTCTAAATCATCCTTCTCTGAAAATCTATTGATAAAATTTCAAGGAAAAGGAATTGCTGTGAAAGTATAACTAGTACTAGAGAGACATTTTCCATAATGCTAATTCACTTGCTAAGGTTCAAACTCGATTTCACTTCAAATTGTTCACAGTTATGAGAGAAGTTGAATTGTCGTTTAATTTAAATTCCCCTTATTCCATCAGTGTCAATACTTTCAATACTATTACTAGTTCTATAGGTAAATACTATTGGTGAAAAAAGTTTTATTTTCCAGCATTCTCATCTAAATACATTTATTTGTACAAATAAGTGCATCTTCTTCTCTTTCTCCATTTCTTACTCTTTTCAAGGTGTAAAAACCCGATGGGTGGGGTTTTTGGGCTAAGACTCCGGTTTTTAACCCAAAAACCCTGATTACCTCCAAGATAAATATGATTGACCTGAGAACAAGATGTGAAAGAAAATAGTACTCCAACCTTAAAGTATTTTTCCGAGTCAGTGGTTTCCTATTTTTTGCTCCGACATCCTTTGTCCCGCATCACCATCCCTACCTACAAAGCCACCATTAGTATTTACTGCGTCACTGAAAGCCTAAAGCCAGTGAAAATCTCCCAGCCCACCATTACTTCTCATTTTCACAGGGACGAATTATGCTCTGCATTGTCTCTCGGTGACGCACTGCCGACTCCGACCCGACACAGTTTTATATACAATCTTACTTTCCCCTTGACCCGTGAGAAAAGTAAGTAACGCCTCACGAAATAAGACGAGACAAGTGAAACAATTACGTGTGCAGCCACAAACTCCTTGTAAATGGCAGTAACATTACAATTTTTATGAATTTTTCATCCCAAGAACACTGTAGCATGTATGTGTCTCATTATTGTCAGCGAATGAAATGTGTGAAGGAGCGAGACGGCCAGCAGCACAGCAAAGCAACCAGCCTCTATTTCCTACTCTGAGTTATATTAATTCAAGCTTAAATATTTTAGTCAAAGAAATGTGTTATCCGTCCCAAGACACTTGCACACACAGAAACCTACACAAAAGGCAATTGTTAATGTAAAAGCTACTACAAGCTACTACCACGTACGTATACAGGATATTACTATGTACTGCATAAGGAAACCTCTTGAGTATTCTTTGTTTGTGTAGTCTGTGCTATGGTTCGTGCGTTGTTCTCGTATATAGGTACTAGTTGTGCGCGACTTTATATAGGTACTAGGAATAGTAAATGGTATATGTATGTAGTAAGTAAGTTTATGTGGTAAAGAATAGACGGTGAGTGAATTACAAGGAGAGATAAATACAGTTGACAGTACGTACCTCGTAAGGAGGGCTTTATGTTGTTCTACTCTCACAGACAGTCCATAACTTCGCCACAAATCCCGAATGGCCGTGGCCATTGACTTTCCGCGTTCCGTTCCTGCTGTGTGTTCCTCTTGACTCATTCTCCTGTTTCATTCAGTCAATTCAACCACTAAGTAAATATTTACTTACAGACCTTATTTTAGCCTGATAAGCCCAGCAGTCCATGTGCGACATATGTATTAGTACTTTGTACACGTGTAAGAACATTCCCTATAGTACATACATATATACAGACACACATACACACGGACACACCACTTGCTCTATAATACTCTATAGTATACTAAATAGGAACCAGTGTGTACTGTCTGCACGAAAGAAACAAACGAAGAAATCCAATTATAGAAATTGCCTACTTTGATACGAGCTGGTTCTTTTAATCAATTATGTTCTCTCGTTTAATCTTAGAAGCACCTTCGACTATGTTCTTTTAAGCTATTCCCACTTCCTTTCAAGTATTCAATGAACGAAGCCATAATTACAAAACAACAAAAGCTTCTGTTCAAGTCTTGATCGACTAGGAACTTTTTTCCTTTAAGGATTCATTGTAGTGTCGCTACAATCTCATATACACTATGTGTATAATATAGGGCTGCCATTGTTTACTTGCAAAGGGTTTCTATAATATACAAGTGACTAGAGGTGTTTGACACGAACCATCTCACTTCAAGGAATGGTGACATAAAAGAAGGAAGGAACGCTTTACATCAGAGCTTTGTATTCCGAGAAGGATATCTTTGAAGACCTTGTCAGCCAGAGATATAAACAAAGAGAGAACATAAAAGATGTAAAACTAATCTTGTAATCCTTGAAAGAAACATGTTCAGCTTAATTCTAGATTGTTGGCTCAATTTGTTGGCTATTCTCACTCTCTGTTTTCTTACGGCTCAGCAGAGACATCATCTATACTCTATGTATATGAATAAAATGTCCTACTTCACAAGACAAAGTCACTTTGTAAGATCTATTTGTGTAAAAAGTAGGGAATTACGCAGTTGTATAATAATAACTATGCAGAAAAGTCCGTATCCTTTTACATGCTATGGGGAGGCAGAAATACTTGCATTATAACCAGGGTATTCGACCCATGGGTATTGGGTAATGGGTTTTTCGCCAAAAACCCGATGGGGGTAATTATAGTGGCGCAGCTTATAGTTACCCTTCTTTACACAAGTGTTTGAAAAAAAACCCAAAACCCATTGGACGGGGTTTTTCTCCAAAAACCCCGACCCTGGTTATAAGATACAAGAATAGTTTTGTAGGCCACCCTGCACCATGCATCAGGATAAGGAGAAAGTGTGTTACGGTAACTTGGTATTTTGGCCCGTATTTTAATACAACGGTGCAGTTCTTCTATCTCTGTAAACATAAGTCGAGTGAAAGTGTTCGAGAATGAGTATTTACAGCACATTTGAGCAAAGTTTTCCCATAGTTGTCTTGTAGACTCGTTTCGGGTGCCGTACTTGACTTGAGAGACTCTTTGAGCACATTCCACTAGGTAGTACTTGTGTGTTTGGGTGGTGGTGGTGGTGGTGGGTGGTGGTACTAGGAAGTTATGTAGCAACACAACTCCTTCCTATCTGCTTCTTTCTCCCAGAGAGGAAATAAAAGTCACAGCGAGTCACAGTGACGTTAGGACGTGCTCAAAGGCATCGTATCGTATTATTAAAAGCTCATTAAAATAGATGAGATGGGAGAGGATGAAGAAAGAGAGGAAAGTAGGTAGAGAGAGAGAGAGACCAGAATGAATATCACAGATTGGGGACTTGAAACATGAAAATGTGGTGTCACTGTGTAAACTTAACGGCAGCAGGCAAGCCAGCTCTCCTTCACGAAGGTGCTCCAAACACCAGGGTTTCGTATATCACACTTTTTCACCTTAAATCCCATCACAGTGGGATTAAATACTATGATGGGATTAATTCGTAGTCCCTATCCATTATAAAATAAATATATCACATTAATCACACCAAGTGTCTCTTTGATAAAACTGTAATTAATCCCACTGTGATAATCACAGCTGAAACCCTGCTGCAAACAGTAACGAAGGTGTGTGTGTGTGTCTGTCTCCCTATCTGTACACACTTAGAAGGTGTTGGAAATGAGAGGCGCAGATTTAGATAGGAAGGTAATAATAATCAATGGACGCACTTGTGCCATGTACTCCCATCGTCATTACTTTTACTATAAACTACCTCCATAAGTGTCTGTATATAGTGTTAGAAGAAAGTGGAAAGTCTACTCTCTCAACTTTAACAACCATTCCATATCCATTGGAGCTATTTCAGCCAGAAAATTGCAATTGCTCAAGAATCACTAAGCACTCGTATAAATACCTATTACTATTATACTAGCATCTGTATCCTATATACATATAGACCCACCTCAATAATCATTTACAGTTCTCTCCCTCAAATTATACTTAGCTGATCGTAAATACAAATCGGCCAATGCTCCACATAAATAAATAGATTAAGTGAAAGTGTGCCTATACCTACGTACAATTGCTATTTTATTACTATTACATAATAATATACGCACACCCTATAGCACATGTACATACATACACATATTATAATGAAAGGTAAGTTGAACTTACTTGAGATTATGCCTGATATTCTCTGAACTGATTTGACTGACGAGTTTGTGGAATGAAGGCTCATTAATTTCATGGAATGCGGATGTGGACCAGGATGATGGTCCTGGTGAGGAAGCTGGGAAATCATCTTGCTGAGACTGCTGCTGCTGCTGCTGCTGCTGCTGCTGTTGGTGGCTTTGGGAGTTGACTTTCGTTT
Organism: Plutomurus gul; assembly: GCA_019776185.1. Lineage (NCBI taxonomy): Eukaryota > Metazoa > Arthropoda > Collembola > Entomobryomorpha > Tomoceridae > Plutomurus > Plutomurus gul. Next base: position 5,617 of record JABASC010004856.1, read on the forward strand.
GGGATGACGAGGATGATTCCGTTTCGATAGTATTTCTTCTATCATGAGATCCTATTGTAAAGCCAGCTATAAATCCTATGAAGAGTACAATGGTCGTAAGGCAGAAGAGTTGCACCTAATACAGATATGACACGCAAAGACATGTTCCATCATCATTTTGAATCTATTTCATCCTATAACGATTTTTTTTACCTTACAAACATATCCAATATTACATAAGTGCCATTATATCTTCTCTACTATAAATTTGATATTGTCGTCAGCATTACGTTGATATAGCAGTTTGAGTTTGATTTTCGAATTTAAAAAGCGTCATCCTCAAGTGTATTTCTCCTGATATAACGTGAAAGCTATGGACAAAGATGAGTATGTTTTATCAAAGGTTTTACGATAGTCGTGCAAGTGGTACGTATGCTGAAAGGGGACAATAAACAGGGTGTACCACAGTGGGTTTGGGTTTTTCATGGGTTTTTGACCGAACCCATGAAAATTCAAAAAATTAAAACCTATTGAGTATAGGTTATGCATGTGCCAAAAACCCCAAAACCCATGGGTGGGAGTTTTCGTTGAAAAACCCCCGGGTTTTCCGTTCCCTGTCAATAAAGAGCTACTAACGTACATGGAGATAACAAACAAAGGGGTTTGCAAACATAGGTCCTATAAGAATTGTATATTGGGGGAGCGGGCTTACACGGAGCAGTACATTAGACGGTGTATTCAAGCAGAATAATTGAAATGGGAAAGGCACACTTGAGTGTTGAGCTAACATAACATAACACGGACAACTCAACTCCCCATCGCCATCATCTGAAGAGCCGAACTCTTTCGACAGAATGAATTTCTATTTTATTGCATTACTACATACATTGAATTTCTATCGTATCGCATGGCATATCCTCGAAACTATTCCTGTCTGCTTTGTACGTGCTGTACGCATCATTCCCTTACTTTCTCTTTGATCGACGTGTTGTTTCTCGAGCGTTTCCTCTGATGACTGCGGGAGGTTGTCATTGTGACATTCGGTTGAGAGAAAGTTGTGGTGCTTGTTGGCGTCTCACTTCCATGCTCCTGATTGTGATAGTCATGGTCTTCTAGTGTCAACTGCTCTTCGAGGCTCATCTCCGTCTCGTCTTCGTAGGCCCATCTCCGGTACTCCTTCTTGCCCACCATTCTATTCTTCTGCCCACCAACCGCCCACCCACCACACCACAATGGGCTTATTATTACCACCAGTTGGAGAAACTAGTAGATCGGCTCTGCCTGTGAAAGTTAAATTCATTGCTCTGATTAATTTCAAACTTTTCTCGTTTCATTCTGATAATGAGATGACAGTGTAAATAATTTATGCCAATTAGAAGCCACGTCACTCTTTTCTTTCGCCCAGTGCATCTGTCATCTTAACGATGCCCCCATTCCCCGTCTCAGCTCCCTGAACACGTGCTCGTGACTTTGAAGGAGAAAAAACATTCTATATCCAGCTCATATATGTAGAGGCTCTTAAGTCCATGGTTATCGCAATTTAGCCTTGACATAGGTAATTGGCTTGTGTTAGTGACTTCAGTTAGATGGTTAGTTAGCAAGCAGACTCGTCCTGCTCAAATTGTTCACTTTCCCCCTAACAACAGCCAGAAATGAGCAAATGTGCAAACGAGCCGAGAAGTTTAACGTGCTGTGCAGTTTTCTCTGTGTACGTGCAATGAAAATACTCATTTCTTGTCACGTACAATGTGTACTCTGTAGTCTGCTCCTAAAACCTAAACACACTTCCTAAGACTACTATACTGTGGTGGGTTTTCTCCTCCTTAGAACATTCACATTCAGCCATCAACGAAAGTAAAAGTAAAACCTGTGCGAAACATTTTTCCTCTCTTCACCATCAATGTGTTTTTCTTATTCTGACTATGTTTCTATTTTCCCAAAGTGTGTATACCGTTCTTTCAAGCAAATAGACGGTAGAATAGAAAAGTGCGTGTTTGTCTACCTTAAATGTATATACTTTTCACGCAATAAAAGTGCAAGCATAGGTAAGGGGAAGAAAACAGTTTCTGACATGCAGGCAAGGGAAAGGCTGCTCTGCTCTACTAGGGAATTTGTGCTCTACAAGTAAAGTAAATTGAGGATGAGTTTAACAATAACTAAGCTAACAGAACTGGGATCGTAACATCAATGTAACATAACAGCATTTCAGAGGGAAGGACGGGTAAGTTAAGGATAACAGGTCTTCTTCTTTGCTCGTTTCCTACTGGAGATATTTTTATCTGTCCAACCTAAAAGCACCTTTCCCTTCACACAGTTACATGTAAGGTTATTATTTCTGAGCTTCTCAGAAAACTCCCATAGCCATTCTGTAGGCGAGAGAAAGAGAGGGCGAGAGAGAGAGAGGCAACCTTTAACTCGACTCCCTTTCTTCACCATTTCTATCTATCCGCTTTCTCCTGACTGACTGTCTGTCTATTTGCTTTCTTCTGTTTGGCTACTCTCCAAGTGGAAAAGTTTCTTTCCTCTTGACTCTGCACACTGTTCCTGCTGTCACCTTCTCTCCTCTCATGTGGCATGAAACGCAGTGGAACTGGAAATAAAGAGCTGCACCGACCGTGGCCGAACCTTCTACTTCCCACACACACACAGAATTCTCCTTGTCCATCTTGTACTTACAGTTGAGCATCATGCAATTCCTTATACACGCACACGTAGTAAATACACAAAAAAACGAACAGAGAGTCATGGAGTCAAATAGAGGAAGAAAAAAATCTGATAGTACGCATAGAAAATAATAGTGGAGAGAGCAAGTTCGCAGCTTCAGCTTGACTTTGCACTTAATCGCTCGTCATAGCTCTAGTCACACACAAAGGCTTTACCAGCGTTCACGCACCGTCGTCCTACCACCAGAGATTCTTTTCCCCTTTTTTTCCCTACAATTTCCACTAAAAGTTGCACATTGGCATTGACTCTCATTGTCGGCTCTCAAGTTCAACTAGAAAAAAAAAGAAACTAGTCTAGTCTGGTCACTGGTGTAACTTGTACTGCGTGCAGCTTTTCTTCAGAACTTTCACAGTGGCCTTTTTGTCTCTTTGTAGCTTTTCCTGACGGTTTACAAATGTTTCCTTCCACTTTTCAATCCATCACTCTTGTCAAATTCTTTACATAAATACATTACGAATTCAAACAGCCTCACTTTCACTACCAGAAAACTACAACTTACACAACAACCGACAATAACAAGCCGACAAAAGAAAAACTATTGCTAGTACGAAGCAATGGCGCGAAATTCAAATGTATAGTGTTGGGAGCGCTAGTGTGCAAAAATGGAGGATCAATTCTAATTGCAAGAATCAATATGGAAAGCTTTCTTCTATTTTTAGATTACATAGTTTGGAGAAAGTGGGTTTTCTCAGCGAATGCACTTGTATTCTCAATGTAGCCACTCGACTCACTCCTTTATGATCTACGGCAGCCCACTAAGCATTTCCTTTGCTATAGACCAGTTATTTTACTTAAAGTGCTAGTAACTCTATAACCACCATAAGTAGTACTCGTTGTGTGTACTTGAAAATTCTCACGATATATACCAAGTGAAAATCTGAACACATTAGCCAGCTACTTTCCCCTTGGCTATAGATATAATGTGTCTGCTGTTTGATCATTTTACTATATTACCACGACCATACCACAAGGATGCCACGATGCTATTCTAGTACACTTGTTCATCGAGTGCCCGACTATCCGCAGTGTGTGAGCATAACAATACCGCAGCAGCTAACCCAATCGCATTTAGCTCTAAATCTCTCCACTATTCTACAACACACAGGCTACATAGCAACCAGCAGCAACCATCAAATGGATGCAGTAGGATTCTCTCTGAGTGTGTATTGTTAAATTCACATTAAAGTTGTTAGAAATTCACATATGATCCCGGGGAGTGAGAGAGCGCACATAGCAACTATACTTATGGTTGTAGTGGGTAAAGGGTTAGTACAGAAAACTAGTGTATAAGAGCCACAAGGTCTGTAGAACCCCTACCTGACCCATATTGAAAATTTTATGTTCCCCTTTCTCTTCTCACAAGAATACAAAGCACAAAGAGATCCACTGTGGAGCTGAGGCACTTAAGGTACCTACTGCTGCTACACTGCAATGAACTGTGAAAAATAGCTACCAGCATAGCTGCACACTTTTTCATCCAACCGCCAACCGGCAGCTTTCAATCCAACACGTCAACCGGCCAACCAGTCAGCCCCCAACCGACCAAACAAAATTCAATCTCCAAACTGCCAACCTGCGACCGGTTGGGTGGGCGGTTGGATCCACTTATATCCAAACTCCAACCCCCAACCAGGCAACCGGTTAAAAAATTCCAACCACGAACCAGCCAACCGCCAACCAAAGAATTTTAACCCAACCGCCAATTAACCGGTTGGGTGGACTATGGCTACCAGGCACTGGTGGTGGTGGTAGAGCATTGGACTAGTCCTCCGAGAACCCGTTTGAGTACTCGAGGAGTGTGCATGATTCTATCTGATCTGTAGCCTTCATTGGACTGCTGTCTACAGAGAATGTTTTCTTTCCGCCTACAGCCACCAATATTACACACAGAGACTTTGACTAAACGGAGCTGAACTCTAAAGGATTATTGCTTTAGCCGGGCTATCTTTTAAGGCTTAACGCATGTTTGACTTTAGCTCAGTGGATAAAACATTTTTTCCCTATTAGATAAAATATTTTGAATTTGACTCTAAGTGAGTTCACTCGCAGAATACGTATTCAATTTGTTATTCTACACAGAAAGTACGCCGTGCATAGAGAACCCATACTACGTACATAAACACACTTCTATACATAAACATATTATTTGTGTTTCTCTCTTCTATCAAGTTACTGGCATTGCACACGGCTAATGCTTACGGGAATCTATTTTGGCTAAGAACCTGTACTTCAGAATTTCTAAATGCATGAAAGACTATAAGTTTGTGTACACAGGCGATATACCGGTTTAAAATATCGAGGCATTCACTAAAACCACTCTCTTTGAATGGTTAGATAGAAGTTGTGTGTAAAAGTAAAAGATTGCTCGATATGGTTTTTTTATTTAACTCTTGCATGAAGATGTGGCTGTCATCCGAGTCATACTGCTACCCATTATCAATGTAAAAATACATTCAAAGTACTTGAACATACAAACAGGGTTTCCAAAGTCCCACTTTTTCAATAGGAATTAAATACTGTGATTAATTAGCACTTCCTACTTCTTATAACGCATATTTCACATTAATCACACTCAGCGTATCTGTGTAAAACATTCGGATGTGACATTCACATCCGCAACCCTGGCTACATGTGGATCTTCTAACTACTCTCATAACATATTTTTGAGTTGACTTGACTTTCTCTTCCCCTAGGAAGTACTTTCTTCAAGTGTATGGGATAATGTGTGTGCTTTATAAATTGCGGTGCTAAAAATAAGCACAGGGAGTATGGTGGTGCCGTGTGCACGCACTTATATTATACATTTCCATCATCCACTTCCTCTGAATGATTTTT
>JABASC010004857.1:0-11154 GCA_019776185.1 Plutomurus gul
ACGATTGACGAACTTGCTGGTGTGATTCAAGTGGCTCCTGGGGCTGATATTGACAGAGAAAAGGATTCCTCCCATAATATTACAGTGTTGGCATTGGACACACCTGCAGGTTGATTTTATGATAACATGGCTAACCACGTCAGTGCATAGTGATTTAGGAAGTTTCAGTTTCTTTCTGAAACTTTCGAAATGATTAGTTATTGTTCCTCTTGTTCCTCATACTTGTTCATTGTCTTCACAGGAGGTCCCTTCCAGAGGACAGCCACGGCAAAAGTTTTGATTACCGTCACTGACGTCAATGACAATGACCCAGAATGCAAAGCCGAAGAGCTCCTAGTACCTGAAAACACGAAATCTGGAACCGTGTTTGGGAATATTACTTGTACGGACAGGGATGAAAATCCAAAGATTGTTTTCCACCTGAGAGATGATTCGAACTTGAATTTGTTTACAATTGACTCTCAAACGGGTCGGTTGTCAGTCGCACGATCGCTAAGAGGACGGGGTCGCAATGCTCCCTATTTAATTGCAATTGTGGCCGAAGATGGAAAAGAGCCAACTAGAACTGTGAGCTTAACGATTCCAGTGAAAGTTACCAATGTGATACCAAATGACGGGAAACCGCATTTTACGAATACAAACTTTACTGCTTCAATTTCTGAGGGGGCTACTCGTGGTACCCCTGTGCTCATGGTGAGAGCCGAGGACACGGACTCTTTTGACAATGGCGAAGGTCGACTTCATTTCACTCTGATGAAGCAAATGTACCCTTGCCACTCGAAAATGACCAAAGAGAAGGTTACCCGGGTTGAGGATGTGGATTTGTTCCGTTTGGATGAACAGAGTGGCTTGTTAGCCTCGAAAGACTCAATTGACAGGGAAAGATATGATTGTTTCTCTCTTCTTGTGTCAGTGGAAGACTCTGGGACTCCTCCTCAAAGTGATACACAATGGTTCGAGATTTTCGTTACTGATATTGATGACAGTTTACCATTTTTACCGAAGAATATCAGAATTCTAGAATTAGAAATTAATGAGACGACCGAGAAGGGTTCCGTCGTTTACAAATTCAATGCGGAAGACAAAGATGTGTTTCCAAACAATTTAGTTCACTTTGAAATTTCTGGAGGAGGAAGTGATATTTTCCAATTGGTTCCCTCCGGTGAACAAAACGCGAGCTTAGTTCTGAATGTAGACTTGATTGAAATGGAACATGATGATTTGAGCTTACTGGTGAAGTGTCACCCGAAGGAGAGGAAAATATCTGTTCATGATTGTATATCAAAGGTGCACATTAAAGTGATTCGAGATCCAGATCATGCTGGAAGTAATCTGTACGGGAAGAACAGGATTCAGCAGGAGATGATTCTGGGTGTGGCTGCTGGCACCCCTGTGGGAAATCTTATTGGAAATGCGGGAATGTCCAAGAAAATTAAAACTTCCGTTCAGATTTATCATCCAAATTCTGTCTCCTATTCTCCTTACAATGTTTCTGAAGTTTTTCACATTGATGAGACAACAGGAGATATAATTGTGTGGGATAACTTGGACAAGTATAAAAATGGTCACCTACGAGTCACAATGATTGATCAGAACGGTGGGTTAAAGAAAAACCTCAAAGTTTTCATTGCTCCAAACGAGCAGTTGCTCTCTGCGGATATGCTCGAATACGCAAAGTTGCAGAGGTGGGTTGAAGAGTCTGATGCTTTTATGAACTCACCTGAGCAAAAGTCAGGCATGAAGAAGGGCATTTTCAGAGTTTTAACCTTTGACGAAAGTAATGCGGCAGAAGGGAAAACAAAGTAAGAAAACTTCATTTAATGAATCGGACAAAAATTAGTTACTACTAACTAAAAGTGAAAAGTTAAATTATGGATCTCGTTTGTTCTACTTATTTAGAATTTGCTTTCAACTTCTGGAGAATGAAAATATGGTGAGCCAAGAGAAGGCTTTACAGCTTCTGGAAAATGGAGAGCTTCAAGATATATTCCTCAAGTTCAGTTTTGAGGAAATTCAAAAGGTTAGTACACATTATAAATGTAATTCTAATTGCCATAAAGGTTAAATAACAAAAGATTTAACCAAGTTGTGATTCTAATTCAACTATTTAACGACCATTTGTTTTCATCTAGGGTTGCCCACAAAGGATTCGAGCGCCTGCTCGTTTGAGTCTCACGGCTGGTAGTAGTAGATTTTGGGTAGAAAGGTCTTTGTTAGGTATAGCTTCTGTTGTAGCAATTGCTACCATTAGTGCAATATTGATTTTATGTCTTGTAAATCGAAATCGGGCGAAAGACGAAAATTAGGGATATTACCAAATTTTTTACAGGTAAATTAGTTGTAAGCATGAACACAGTATTTAACTGTCAGTACTAACAATTAGATTCAGAGTGTGCGCTAGTTTATTTTGTTGTGTACATATTTATGTGAGTGTGAAAATGTGACGATATCGATTTTTATGTCAAATTGTATAAATGGACGGGTTAATTAAGAGCAGATCTTGTACACTTTTATTGTGTGTACCATCACTGATGACGCAATGACCACGCTGTTATACAAACAAATTATTTGAATCCTGATCTTGATAGTATGTGCATATAGTACAGAAACTGATGGAGGTTGCTACACCTTATTAATTGTAAACCAAACCTAAATACAGAATGCGGCTAAAACCATTAAGTCAATTGTAATGTTACACTTTTACCTATATATCTACGCATTTTATAAAACTGTACTCAGCACATGAAATTTCTACCAATAAATAAATCATCAAAATTACATATTATTTTGTGGTACAATATTAAAGAGTGTATTGTGAATTTCATTCCACAAAAATTATTAAAAGTGCTATTTAGGAGACAAATTTTACGAGAATCGCCGAGAAATTTTTTTTGGCTTAGTTTTTGTATTTTTTAGGTCGCGTCCTTGTATCGTTTTGGAGAGTGAATGTTCTCGTACTTTTTTCACTTTTAAACATTTCCCAAGGGAGGTTTTTCACGACATTGCAAAAATCCAATTGCTTGAGGACATGGTAGTCGTTAAGGTTAAACTGTGAAATTACAACCTACTTAGTCTTTCCTTGAGTGCGGCAATGTGGTGAAGCATGATTTCATTGTACATAACTATCAAAGGACTATTTCCAGCTTCAATACCGAAAATACCATTCCATTGAATTAAAGTTCCTGTAAGCAGTTTCATTCTAGTAACAATTTTCAATTTTCCTTCAGGAGTTTTCTTTAGCTGTTTCATGTCCGTCGGAGTAAATCCAATCACTTCACTAAGCAATGCAGATGAAATTGTACAGTTGAGAAAATCTGAGCCATCATTAATACAAACATCTAAGGCCCATTGATCACCATTTACATTTATATTAGAGAGTAGTGTAGCTACACAAGCTTTGACATTCAACACTTTTCTCGTACTAATATGTTTGTCCCACTCATCGCGTACTTGCTTTAAAAATATGTATGGAAATTGAGACACAGAAACTGGTGCAGGAACTGTTGCAGGAACTGTTGCAGAAATTGTTGCAGGAACTGTTGCAGAAATTGTTGATACGGTTGCTTCTACCGAGCCCGGCCTGGAAAAATCATATTGCTCTTCCCTCAATTGCAAATCAATTGAATTTGCAACCATCTCCATCAACGAATCATTTGAGTTATTGTCTTCAGTAAATTCGACTGCTGGGTTCCTAATGGGATTAAGTTTAATGACTTTCACATTATTTTCTCCAATATGTTACTTGTACAAGATTCATTAGCATGTTCACAATCATTCTAGCGAGATATTAGTGGTGACTTACAAAGCTCTTGTAAGCACATTTTCAACTGAATTAATTGTGAGAAGACCTTCGACTTCGCCACCAATAAATTTAACGTTGGATGGTTTCAGTTCTACAACTCCTCTTCTACAACTGACTGGACCAATAATAATAATCTGCACATCATAAATATGTTATGTATGTAATATGTATCCACATCTTAATTTACTGCTTACAGTTTTTAATTTAAGTTACGTTATCCAATTGCATTTTTAGCTTTAAATAATAATCTCACCTTAGCACCTGGCTTTATTGCTAGTGAAATTGAAGGGATAGAGACAAGTTCTAGCCCAAAAATAACTTGGGAACCATCTGTCATTGTTAAATATAAACATCGTCGCTGCCGCGGTTGCCAACTGGGTTTATATTCTGTGCTGTCTGTTGCCTCCACCGATGCGTTTTCGTTCACAGTTTTCTTAATTTTATTTATCTGGCTGTAGGCGGACTCTCCTATATCTTGTACACTATTTATCTGCCATAAAAAACATTCAGTTGATTTTTTGGGAAAAAGTCACTTGGAAAACCGCTTACCTTTAGTTCATGTGCTCAAAATTGGAAAAACTCCATTAGTACATGCATCTGAATTTCAATCAATCTTAAAGGCTGCATTGTAATTTTAAAAATTTCAAATTTTGATAATTTTGACCGTATAGCACCTGTAATCCATATTTTCCGTTTAACTCAGTAAACTTCTTTTGGTTTAAACTAGGAGGCAAGCATCTGCTTTCCATTTCCTGCAAATCTGTCCCCATCCATTGTTCAAAGATTTGTTCCTTAAGGAATTGATTTGTAATCTAAATTGATTCAGCGTACAAAAAGAAAGGAGAACTTTGGTGAACAGACTACATAAAATCATGACATAAAAAATCATGCGTATTGTAAATTGTAAGTGTAAATACATATTATTTAAACTATTTTAGACACATATTCAATATTTGATATACATTTTACCTGGGCTGAAGGAAAATTTTCTTTAACCCATTCAACACATGCAGTTAACCATTCATCAGTAAAAGTGTAAAAAGAATCCTTCATGAATTTCTTCAAGTTTTCGTACTGAATAGTTGTCATATTATTATTTTAATATCTGCGAAACTTGATATACATTACAAACTAAATTTTTGGAGTATTTGAATGAAACCTAAATTTCGATATGAAATTTAACCAAATTTTCATCTGCAAGATTATTATTTTCAAACTATGGAGAGAAGACGAGAGATCACAACAACACAATCACAATACAATACAAAACAGTCATCGGCTCACGGCTTAATGGAACAAATAACAATTTTGATTTGGACTCGCGGGCTGAGGTTAACCAATCCCTTTTCACATCTTATTTTTATACCTTTCGCTGTGCATATCTTTTGTACATAATATACTTTTCTGGGAAATTCAACTATTCAACACACGATCATTAGACCATATACGTAATAATTTAAACTGCGCAGGAAGGAGGCAGAGTAGAAGCAGCGTGGACGCAAAGCACGCCGTCAGCCTTGAGTGGGAATTATTTTAGTCTTGTCTCGTCTGGAGTAAACGACAGAATTTAACGAGTGTACGATTCGTAATTCGGTCGGAAGTATATATTTTTTATTCAAATTATTCATTTCTTCTCCAAAGAACGGACACTGTTTTAAATTCGGTGAATATGGCCGAAGTGGACGATCATGGTTTGGCTTCGCTAGTATATAGTTATTTATCAAAAACTGCAAATAATCTTGCAGAATCTTTTAAAAAAACTGTAAAGCCGGTAAGTGAATATTTTTATTATTTTCGGATTGAAAAGCCATTCCCTTTCCACTGTATTGCCAAAATTTCAGACTTGACGGTCCTTTGTCCGTTGTCCTTACACTTTAGACTTTGGTAATTTGGACATACAAAACTAAAGCAATGTGGTGGGGTGGTGGTCCACAATTTTGGCAGTTAAACCACATTTTGGTCTCATTCTCTGTTGTCTTATGTTCTCCATCCTCTAATTAATATTATATTTTATCTTTTTGTTTTCATTCTCATGAATGCATTATAATGCTTATACATTATACAATCTACGTCTACTTACGTTAAGGCTAAGGCTTATTGTAAAGGTGCCTATTTTGGGGTGCCATTGCTGTTCAAAAAAGTCTAATGAAGTGATCTTTTTTGTAGCCGCCGTTGCCGCAAGGATCACCATCACTCCAGGATGTCTACCATCATTTTCAATCGTAAGTGTTTCAATAAACTGTTTTACAAAAGGCAGGAATCTCTTAATGCTTACCAATAATCCAGTTGTACACACATATCCAATCATAAAGCAACACTTAAATGTCATTAATGGAATAATCTACAGATGAAACCGACCCCTTGGCTTCAATTAAATTAACCGTAATTTGATACTTTGTTTTGTAGTACCAATACCAAACGTAGAATAAATGTAAGTACAACTCCTCCAGCCAAAAAACTGAAGAAAGAATCATCGTCTGAAGAAAGCAGTTCCGAGGATGACAAGGCTAAACCTAAAGTTACTCAGAATGGAGTAGTTAATGCTAAACAGATTACGAAGAAGGTAGAAGCGTCCAGCTCGGAAGAATCTTCTGAAGATGAACCCGCACCTAAAAAGGTTGTTGTAGGAAAAGCTCCCGCCGTTACGCCTTCGGCTGCAAAACCTCAAGCTGTTAAGCAGGTTGCGAAGAAGATGGAATCCTCCAGCTCAGAAGAATCCTCTGATGATGAACCCGCACCTAAAAAGGTCGTGGCAAAGTCCCCTGCTGTTACGTTTCCAGTTGCTAAGCAGGCTACGAAGAAGAAGGAATCCTCCAGCTCAGATGAATCCTCTGAAGATGAACCTGCACCTAAAAAGGTTCCTATTGTTACGTCTCCAGTTGCAAAACCTCCAGCTGCCAAGCAGGCTTCAAAGAAGGTGGAATCTTCCAGCTCGGGAGAATCTTCTGAAGATGAACCCGCACCTAAGAAGATCGTGGGAAAGGCTCCTGCTGTTACGACTCCAGCTGTAAAACCTCCAGCTGCCAAGCAGGCTGCAAAGATGGAATCGTCCAGCTCAGAAGAATCCTCTGAAGATGAACCCACACCTAAGAAGATCGCGGGAAAGGTCCCTGCTGTTACACCTCCAGCTGCTAAGCTGGCTGTCAAACAGGCTGTCAAGAAGACGGAATCGTCCAGCTCAGAAGAAGACTCCTCTGAAGATGAACCTGCACCTAAAAAGGTTCCTGCTGTTACGCCTCCAGTTGCAAAACCTCCAGCTGCCAAGCAGACTACGAAGAAGAAGCAATCTTCCAGCTCGGAAGAATCTTCTGAAGATGAACCCGCACCCAAGAAGATTGTGGAAAAGACGCCTGCTGTTACGACTCCAGCTGCAAAACTTCAAGCTGCTAAGGAATCTTCGGACTCTGACGATGATGAAGAAGATGAAGAGGAAGACAAGCCTTTCACGCCCAAAGCAAAATCTGGGAGTTCAATGGAGGCTGCAGTTTCCCCCTCTGAAGTGATTGAATTTAATAATCATTTTAATTCTAATGACTCTTCTAGAACACAGAAATCACCATTTCGACGCGTGAGAGCTGATGAGGTTGATGTCGACCAAAGGTTACGGGATAATTCTTTTGAGGCTAAAGTGAGTAGGGAAATTATGACTTTCGATGGCGAAAGCAATCTGACAATCGAAAAAGAATATTTTTTGCTTTTTTCTTTTAATTCATTGGGTGTAAGGAACAATTAGTACATTTCGTATAGTACTAACTAGCCCGTAGCCCCCACCGTATAACTATATAGAATAAAACTGCTGCCTTCATGGTCTTTAGTATTTATATATGTTGTAAATTTCTAAAGCCAAGACACCTTCACAATTCACAACCCTGCAATTGTTAGATTTATGTTTACATGAAAGTATTTGGTAGATCAATTTTTATGATGTAATTTGTTTCAACCAACCGCTAGGCTCTTCGCAAAAGGGTGATTTCTGTATTTACTTTTTTATAATGTTACAGAAGGAATTGGGGAGTAAATTGTGCATAAATTGAAAAATTGCAGGAGTTTGAAGAAGGTGGCTTTCGAGGCGGTTTCAGAGGAGGTCGCGGAGGGGATCGAAATGGGTTCAGAGGAGGCCGCGGCGGGGATCGTGGAGGTTTCCGAGGAGGTGACCGTGGAGGTTTCAGGGGTGGAGATCGAGGAGGAGGCTTTAGAGGTGGTTTTCGAGGCGGTGATCGAGGCGGCTTTCGAAATGGCGGAGATCGCGACGGAGGCGGTGGATTCAGGGGAGGCTTTCGTGGAGGCGACAGGGGAGGATTTCGTGGAGGCGACAGGGGAGGCTTCAGGGGTGGCGATCGCGGAGGATTTCGTGGTAGAGGAGGATTTGGAGATAGAGGGGGTGGAGGAGGTTTCGGTGGTCGAGGAGCACCTGCTAACCCTCGCAAGAGTGGAGGCTTCGATAGCAGTGCGCCCTCACAAAACAAGAAAATTGCTTTTGACGACTAAACTAATAAAGTATGTCACCATGAATAACGCTTGGGAAACAAATGTGCTCCCACAAGTTTATTATATTTCTCTTATTTTATGTAGTCAGCAGGCAGAATCGTAATAACTACATCTGCATTGTCAAAAGTTTCTTTCTCGATTGTCAGAAAGTTTAAATTTTCAAAGTAACGGTTTCTTTGTAAATTGTGTCCAGTCTAATTGCTCTCTTTTGTCAAATTTTAGAAAGGAGCCAGAGGGTCATGGGGCGAGAGGGCCAATCAAGACTTGAAATTCACTAGAGGCAAATCATTTAGACACGAGAAAACGAAAAAGAAAAGAGGGAGTTATCGTGGAGGGAATATCGATGTCTCGGTGAATTCTATAAAATTTGACGATGACGACTTGTGAATTTCAACAATACTTTCGTCTTGATTTGACTTGTCTATTTTTGACTAGTTTTTGTCTTTTTGTATTGTTTATTCGAGATTTTATGCTATAATAAACTAAACGTGAAGTTTCCACAACCTATCCTATTATTTATTCTGCCCTCATTTCATTATAACTATATGAACAAGGAAAGAAATTTAATGTTAACACTTGCGACTCTTGCGACACGAAGATACAAAAGGGAAATCTTTGGAAACTACTTTAGAACAAATTCGTATAAAACTCGATGATGAATAATCGGTAAAAAAAACCTTGTTAGCAAAGTTACTTTATTACTTACTAAAGCTTTTACAACAATGCATTAGCTTTGCATTTACAATTTACAACAGATTCACCAACACCGTTCCAATTTACCTAATTTTTACAAATTTAGTGTCAAAATTATCGTAGTAATATTAATCAGCAACGCCAATTAATTAATCATCTCATTAATTATAAACATTTATCATTTATTTAAGAAACTAATCAAAAAGCATGGTCAAAAAAGCTAAATCAATTAATTAATAAGGCAGGTCAAGTCACAGGGCATTTAACGTAGTTAAATGTCGACTATAAAGGGCAAATCTCTCTGTTTACCCGGTTCATCGTTTGGATTGTGGTCTTCTGGAAAACTTTGCAGTTCATGACCGACCATAGTGCACCAGCCTAAACATGAACAACGAACAAGAAATTAACCAATAGTCAGTCACCTCGTATGGCCGTATTTTAACTTACAACCACAGCATTAATGACTAAAATTTACTAATTTACCTAGTGGGTAGATATCCTTCGATTGACAATCTATCCACTGGAAGCAGATTTCATTCTGCCGAGTCCATCCGTCAAAATGAAGGAGTAAAAGGTTTTTGACAATTTTTGTAACAGTAGCTGGACCAACGTAAGCGGGACGGCATACATCTACAGCTTCCATCTTCATGCCCAATTCAAATGGGTTTGAGGGTCGTTCTGGAAGCTTTTCTAGAGCTAAACACTGCAAGCCCTTTTTCCGGCAATACCGTTCCCAATTAAAATCATGTTCATCCGTAGGCGGTAACAAAATAATTCCATGAGTTTTCGAAAACCCACACGGAAATATGTAGGGAGACGTGATATGAAATAGGGTTTCACAACAGTCGCATGTGTTATTGGCTTCGAAACGCAAAAGAAAGTATCCGAATTTCAATACCATCTCCACTTGAGCAAATGCGATTCTGTATGCAAGAACGGGGTGTCGAGCTTCCAAAACCATTCCCTTTTCAATTACAATGTTGGTATCCTGAGGCAGTTTCGTTGTGTCAAATATTTCGCCCAGACTCACAGGAACACCGACCAAAGTATGTCCGATTGTATGACTGAATCCAAGATCGTGAAGCAGAGAATCAGTTCTGCAATTCAACCAGAAGCCACCGTCTTCTTCCATGGGCCCAATATATGTGCAATGAACTCGGTCTCCAACAACAGCTGATGGGTTGAAAACACCAAACATTATTAAATACAAATTCATTTCATACACCTAAAGCCCTAACCAGGAACCGCCGTTGATTTTGTACACAAAGAAGTGAAGTAAAGTAGAATTAGAGCAAACGGGAATTACAATGAAAAGTGACGGCTAATCAAATATCTGCAATTAGTCGGCAACTATTTCCCGAGATTCCCTGTTCTATTCCAAAAGTCAAAATGAAGGTACTGCATGCACGCAGTCCTACGGAACCCTCACGAGGGTGGCACTCTCATTCTTCGCAGTACGTTTATTTGCAAAGAATTTGAATGAATTAATTTTTTCCACCAATGAGTCAATGCTAAAGCACAAAGCAATTAGGTACCCATGCTGTATAATTTGATATGAATTACCCTTTGATGAGAACAAACAGAGCTTCTTCTGACTGACACTTTTAAAATACATTGTTTCCTTTTTAAGACAATAAACTAAAGGCACGACAATTTGTCGTCGACAAAGCACAATCTTCTAAAAGTAAAAGTAGGTGATGAAAATTATCATAAATTGGCTTTTTGTTTGTTCAATCTTTGTGCGGATTTTTACGCATTGAGTCTTTCTGCACCATTTCATTTGACTTTTGGCATTGGATTGGATGATAGAACTCGATACCCTGCCAGCCCTTTCCATCAACATTCTGCTATCAAGTACTGCGTAGAGTTTAAATTTCAACCCGTCCCAATCAGTGGAATTCCATCTATGCAAATTCGTTTTACACTTACTTTGTCGAAGTTTTAACAAACTAATAAACTACACATACACTGGACATTTTATTTATGGATGTTTTTAAGCAAACCTGTAATTCGGGCGAGACAATTTTCTTTCAAGAATTTCTTATTAACAACTTCGACGACATCATTTAGCTTGTACCTGACACATAATAATGCATGAAAATTTGTTCACATCATGTAATTATTTAATGTATAGGGTTTTCAGCATGTATATGTCCCCCCCCCCCCCCCAA